>JAQMYL010000038.1:8528940-8549790 GCA_030014365.1 Clarias pachynema
TAAAGTTATTACCCGCCACAGCCGAATTTTACCCGCATTTGGCGGGTGGGCGGGTGCCAATGTCAAGCCCTGGTACACACACAGATGCATCTCTTCTGCAAGTTGATTTTCAGTGATCAGGTGTTCTCTGAACGTTCTCTCTGGACTCTCTGAACGTTCACGTACGGCCGTCTTTAAAACGCTGGCAGCGTTCTGATGTTTTACCTCTGTTACCTAGTTACACTAAAACGGGCTCTAGAACCTAACTTCCGGTGTGGTATAGGACTAGCGGAGCAGGAAAAGACAAACAACAACAATTTCACCAAAACCCAAAGTGTATTAAGTGACAAACAAAACCAAAAAACGATGCACCAAAAACCACAATATATACAAAATGTATACAAATACAAAAAAATTAATATGTGTGGATGGAAGAAAATGTCCAGAGTCCGGGTTATTTATGACCGTGTGAGTGTGAGTGTGTGTGTGTGTGTGTGTGTGTGTATGTGTGTGTGTGTGGCGGGAGAGATGGCTCGTTCTCACCGGTGTAATGGATTCAGTCCGGGAGCACGAAAACGGAGTCGTATTGAATGAGTCCAGTACTGATAAATCCTGAAAACGGGTGAATCCACAGGTTTCACTCTGTCTCTTGTACAAACACAGCGCTGTCTCCTCATCATCTCTCCACCCCGAGTTCTCTTTTATGTCGGATCACATGACCTGACACGTCATCGGGATTCCCTCGCGCTGCAGCCGCGCATGCCCGCGAGAGCTTAACCCCGGAACCAAAAAACACAGACATCAGGACAAAATAAACGTATTGTGTGGGATTATAAGACCCAGCAGTTATTTTTCTTTTTTGTTAAACTACTTAAAAAAACGTCTATATAACCCCTTTATGTGGCGCTGCTACACCTCGACCGAGAGTCTCATCACCGTACTGCGTCTGAAGACTTCTGTAAACGTCCATCGCCTGTTTTACACCTTCACCAGAAATTTCATCACGAGTCCCAGTTTGACTTGAACGCCCTGGGTGTTAGGACACTAGATGAGGACACGCCCCGAGAGACATTATTTACATTACATTATTTTTGCACTTCAGTCCTAAATGTCAGATGTTTCACTGTTTAATAATGAAGCCAAGTAAGAGCTTTGATAATTACTCTGTGTGTGTGTGTGTGTGTGTGTGTGTGTGTGTGTGTGTGTGTTTGTGTGTGCGCTGCAGTGGAGGCATTTGATGAGGTGTGTGACAGCTTGTGTGTCCCTCAGTATAACACTGATGGAGAGGAGCGAGTCATTCTCTTCCTTAAACTGGTGCAGGATCGCGCGTTCAGCGCCGAGCTGGTGGCGAAGATACGCGGAGCGATTCGTACTGCGCTGTCGGCCCGACACGTCCCCGCCCTCATCCTGCAGACTAGAGACATCCCGGTACACACACTAACACACACACACACACACACACACACTAACACACTAACACACACACACACACACCTAGCATTGATGGCAAATGAGTTTTTAGAAACAGCTAGAGGGTTGAGGCTAAAAATAAGCTGATCAGGTTTAATGTAATCAGTGATATGTTTATTTCATATTATATTGAAACCCACGTACATGTCTACCTGTCTTTCTGCATGGCACAACTCTCTGCCTAACTTATTAATACAAAGAAATACAATTTTGTAAGCTTGAGTATCTTACACCTTGTTTTCAGAAATACTAAGTTGTACTTCTTTCATCATCAGCCAAATACACTCCCTGTTCGGTAATTGAAGAGTGACTCGTATATGAGAAATCTAAAAAAAAAAAAAAAAAAAAAAGATCAGATAAAGATTAAGGTTTGTCTTAAAACGACTCCAGCATGCTAAAATTCACTTCTACCGCATCAGTGCTGTTATTTTAGCCGTGTAAATATTAACTAATCCCAGTAAAAAATATTCAGTTTAGCTTTTTTAATTAATATCTAAACTATCATGTTGATGGAAGGACCGGCAAAGGGTCCTTAAATTCTGTCCAGACAGTGTTATGTGATTCTGTGAAAAATCGTCTGGACATACAGACATAGAAAATTGTTCATGAATGAAATGTAAAGAAATCATTGCACGAGTTCTGACCAATGTACAGACAAAACCCTCTCATTCTTTTTTTCTTTTCTATCACACACACACACACACACGCACACGGTATCATAACCTTGTTTTAACTCTAGTCAAAATTGTGATACCTTTTGTTGTACAAGAGTCTATACATCCTTATTTAAATCCTCTCCAATTTTCTCTCCACTTTTCTCATTCTTTCCCTCAGCAGAGTATCCTATCCGCCTCTCCCACCCAATGCACCCTGCTCCCCACCTCCCTTGCTGATAACAGCTTTAATCAAAGTGCTTCTCTTAGTGCTGGGAAAAGCCTGGGGGAGTGAGAGAGCGAGTGAAAATAGAGGAGAGAGAAAGAGAGAGAGAGATTTAGGTTGGCCTTCTGTAGAGAACAGAGAGACCTGAAATATTCAAGTGAAGAGAGAATGAAGGTCAGAGAGGTTGGTGCCATGCAAAAGGGAATGAAGAGATGGATGAGGAGAGGTCTTGGACCGCTTGTGTGTTGACCTCTATTGTTGTGGAATAAGTTGAGGTTGGGGTTGGTGTGTTACATGAACACAGCTGTAAAATGACAGAGGCATCAAGGTCCGCACTATAAATTTTTAAAAATGCATTTAATTAAACCAACACATTTCTGTCGAAGCAAATGACCGTTTACGACAGCTATACAGTTACATTAGTGTATGTTTCATTTCTATGACAAATGACATGCAAATCATTCAAGCATCTGACATCTGTGAATAAATAAGCAGAATCAAAAAAAAAAAAGCTCCAACATCTGCTTGAAGACATCTGTGTCATCTCAGGATGTTCCTGTAAACCAATCTGAAATAGACACGTGTTATAAACATGGAGCACAGTGACCCTGCACTATGCAAGGTCTTACAGTGTGTGTGTGTGTGTGTGTGTGTGTGTGTGAGCGTGTGTATTACATTGTCTAAGCTAAGCTTGTATGTTTAATTCATAGTACCATTCTTAGTACATAGCATGAACCCACACACACACACACACACGCAAGGCATCATAACCTTGTTTTAACTATAGTCAAAAAATCATGAGGACTTTTAAGGTCATCAGACACATTAAAGTAATGAACTGCCACTCAAATATCTTTGCACTGACGCCGCATGGTCACTCCGGGGCCGGTGTCTATCCTGCTTTAGAAAAACAGGGACGACAGATAAAAGAAGCACAAAGACAAAGACAGGGATGATGTATCCTGACATATAAGCTGGTAATGGATGAAGTGACATTACCATTGCATTAGACAATAGTGATAAATTTAAACAAAAGCTCGAAATGCTGTAAGTATAAACATGAGAAGAAAGACCGCCTGCTATAACATTCCAGCACATTTTGTTTTGTTTGAAATTTTTTCCATTGTGTATCACTACAGTGCTTTTTCCTTATCAGAAGTTTCAGCAAATCTTTGCACGGAATAAAAAAAAAAAATAAAAAAAACCTCCCATTTCAAACCTTTTGTTTCATCTTTCATTAAATATTACTTTGATGCCCAGCGACTGCGCAAGTCTTAAAACCGAAACTTATTTTTAACAATCAGTGTGTAATTTGTGACTTAGGCCTTGCTCATTTCGTTTCTCTCCACTTCGCTAAGCAAGCGGTGAAAGGAACAATATTCATGCCGTCTTTGTTTCCTTTTAACTGACTTTTTAACAAGGAGCCCAGATAGCAGATGGAAAGCTGGGGAGGCTTTCAGTGTTTTATCGCTGTGTTTGTGGGAAAAGCAGCAGACCACAGAGAGCAGTTCATTAAACCTGCTACTGTGTGTTCAGCGTATGTGGGGATAAGCCGAGAGAAAGAGACCGAAGGTACGAGCCAAAGAGAGAAAGAATGTGTGTTTATGTGGGAGGGGGAGAAAAGAAAAGGACAAGGAGAGAGACACGGAGAACAGACGCGCACTGAAACAAAGGGAGTACAGGATGTACAAAAAGCTTGCGGAGGATAAATATAATCAGAGCCCGAGAACAGGCTTTACAGAAAGCTCATCGATTCTGCGCAAGAGGAATCATACACATTTCAGCCCCAAGTGTAGACAAATATTCCAGTCTGCCAGTGCACAAACAGAGGGAGGGTGGGGTAGGCAGGGTTTGGGGTTGACAGCTTTCAGGATGAATCGAAGGCTTAACCCATAGACAAGGCAGATATCACAGACAGCCTTTTGTTCTATAGTTCTAAATATTAGACTCAAAATCACTTGATATACTGTAGAGTTGGCTTCTTCGCAAATATTCTTCGATATTAAATAAAAAATTAAAAAAAAACTCTTTTGGAACGTGCTGTTATTAGAAAATAATCCCCCTTGGATTGGTGGTGACAGTAACACCGCTAAGAGCCGCTTGTCACAGCTCAAAAGCGTGTCAAGTGCAAATTTTATTGCTAGGTGTAATGTAGCTCTATGTCTTAGAATTGACATTATGGCACGCACTTAATGATAACTGCAATAACACTTGACAAAATAAGTATTATACTATGAATCATTATGCTCATGGTTTGTGATTAAAAATAAAACCTCCTTTTGAGAACAGAATATATTTGCAGCAAAAAGGCATTCTAGTATTTTTTGATAATATTAAAATATATCGAACATTTGTAAGCCCATTAGAACGGAATAGATTTTTATTTTGGCCGTGATATAAAATATGACAGCTTGCAAAAAAAAAACACACATCATGACATCTGTCTTAGAACATATGCTAACTAGACAACCAGCAAAATATGAGCATGTGACTAGCTGTCATGACGATTCCCAGGAATGGTAGGTTATTGATCAAAACTGTCAGGGAAACTCGCATGACTTGATGGTTTTAAAGCCTGATCATGCCAATCCATGATAGGGTGTATGACAAGTAATAATCCTGAAATAATATGACAAGTCTTCCATTCTTTCAAAACATCCCCAAAAAAACAGACTTCAGGATTTGCATACGAAGCAAGCATACTTTGATTTATAGTTTTCAATGATCGCCAGAGGCAAAAATTAGCTACACTGCATGTAATAAAATTTATGTGCAAAGCTGTTGCTGTAACACTTCAGAAAACAGACCTGAAGCATGAACATAAAGCCAATCTCTGCTTTGCATCTGTCTCTGGTATGGAGGGGGATATTTATTAAAACAGACTTGGATTGATGATGAAAATCGCCACTGAAGCGAAGCGTTTTAGATTCTGCTGTGGGTGGCAAGTAGCACTCCATCCATCATTCTGTTATGATTCCTTTCCCCCAGTTTTGTTTTCTTTTTAACATAATGATTAAACCCATAGACTCATATCTGAGAGTATACATTTTATCTCCCGCTCTAATGGTTGTACTGCGTGGTCTATGCTACCTGATGTATTATCTGTCAGTTACAGTAAGTTGCTTATAGAAATCCAATAACAGCAAAACATATTTTAGATGCACACGCACATATAAAATGGCCATCTTTGAAGCAATAATGGCTGCATTATCATCATCTTTCAGCGCATGGGTAAATATTATAATAGGTAATCGCTCTTCGCATCTTTTCTTGTCAGGACCGTATAGCTGAGAAAAAAAAAAAAATACTGCTATTAAATAAAAAGATAACAAGTGTCTGGGTGTATTTCGGTCAATAGAATTTTTTTTTACTTTAACTGGTCTAAATGAGTGTGCCCCACCCCAACTCTCACAGCACATCTCCCAGATCAAAAGCTTGCCCTCTGAGCTACACGCGATTAAAAATAAATCAACAAATGAATTATTTATCTATACCAGTTTCACAGGCCTTCTTATTATGTTGCTGAAGGGGAAAAGCACTGGTTTTGCTCGCAACAAATCCTTTTTTTATGTTTTGCACCAAGAACACTGTGCATGTCAAACATTCTATCCAAAAGTAAACCGAGTGCAATTATTTTATGAACAAATCAAAGAACTGTTATACACTTCAGTTCTGTCAATTTATTCAAAATGATATTATAACTGATGGAGGCAGAACAATGGCTTAGTAGTTAGCACTGTCACCTTGCACCTTCAGGGTCCGGTTTGATTTCCACCTCTGGTCGGTGTGCATGGAGCTTGCATGTTCTCCCCGTGTTTGGTGGGTTTCCTCCCACAATCCAAAGACATGCAGATTAGATTGATTGGCGTACTCAAATTGGTCGTAGTGTGTGAATAAGCACGTGTAAGGAATTTGTGCCGTGTGATGGATTGGCACTCTGTCCAGGGTATACCCTGGGCTCCAGGCCCCCCATGACCCCGTATACAGGATAAAGCGGTATAGACGGTGAGCGAGTGAGTCAGATAATAACTGATGGTTGGCTGCAATAACCTATGGTTTCAAGACATTAATCATTTCTGTACAAGGAAGTTGCATTGCTGAGGGCCCAATTTTTCTTGCAACCTACACACAAGCAAATATCATTTACTTTTAGGCATTTGGCAGACGCCCTTATCCAAAGCAATTTACATTTTTATCTCATTATATATCTGAGCAGGTGAGGGTTAAGAGCCTGGCTCAAGGGCCAACAGTGGCAATTTGGTGAATGTGGGATTTGAACTTGGGACCTTCTGAACCGTAGTCCGACACCTTAAGCACTGAGCTACTCCTGACCCCATTATGGGTAATTTGGAAACACCAATCAGCCTCCAACACAATAAAGCGCTGGCATAAACAAAGACTTTGAGTGACCCCAAGACCTTCAAGTCACCCCAATGTCAGATGCTAATACTAGCTAAATTTCATAATCTCTTGACTGTATGACCTTACTTAACACCCATAATCCACCGCAGAGCCAAATACTTTAACATTTGGATTTAAATATGCAAATAATTAAGAGCCTTTAAATAAGTAATTACTGCAGGGATGATTAATATGCTTCACCTGGCAACAATTCTTTTAACCCTGACTGATGTAGCGAGACTGATTTCTTTAACAACCACATCAAAGACGTTTTTCTATGGTCATGTACAAGATGTTAATATGTTTCAGAGGAGTTAAAGTACTAGTCTACACCCGAGTAAACATTATTTACTTTTAGGCATTTGGCAGACACCCTTATCCAAAGCGACTTACATTTTTATCTGATTACACATCTGAGCAGTTGAGGGTTAAGGGCCTTGCTCAAGGGCCCAACAGCGGCAACTTGGTGGAAGTGGGGTTTGAACCTGGGACCTTCCGAACCGTAGTCCAACACTTTGAAGTATTGGCCTACACCAAAAAGAAAACCGAGCATTTCCACATGCACAGTCTGATGAGAACTCTCAGGATTTAAACAAAACACCTGTGTGGCCATCACTTGTTAGTGAGGCTAAATCAGAAAAAATTCACTAGGGAGCATAAAGATTGGATGTTGGAGCAATGGAAAAATAAATTTGAGTCCAGGATGAGTCCAGTTCGACCGTATGCAAGAACAGTGTAAGAAGGGAAGGGCATAAAGAGATATTGTAGCATTGCATAAGGTTATCAAAACAATACCATTTCTAACACTTATGTTATCAAAGCTAAAGGCAGTTCAGAAACTATTAGTGTGTGATTTATTATTACTATTTCCCCCCCCCCATTTCGGCCATGCATTAAATCTTGATAAGGTTAGCCAGTCTCTACTATTTTAAACAAACTGCACTGGAAGAATGAGTAGAGCATAAAAGTGCACTTGTTCATTCAGATGTGTAAATTGCTGCAAATTACAGACCTAGTTTGAAAAAAAAGAAAAAGAAAAAAAAGAGCAGGAATATTTTTCCTCAAAATGTACCATGTACAGAGTGTAAATGTTGACTGCTGCTAACTAGCATATTTTCAGTTGGCACAGTACATTAGCTACTTATATTACTTTGATTAAAAGGATAAATAATGTCGGCTAACTAGCAAATGGAAGTCATGACTCGACTATTTAAAAGCCTTTCCTGACCTTGGTAAAATCACTGTAGCAAAAAAAGATTATACAATGGCAATTTAGCATTGATATATTAATTAATAACTCTGTATTTGATCACTATCAGGGTGTATTTGGTCTACAGAACATAATGCACAATGTGACAATGCACAGAAAGGTAGAACTCTGATGCATACTAGAATATAAGAATTTAGTGGCATATAACTTAATGGTGTGTACGTCCATGTATAAAATATTCCTAGGATCTGAGACATGAGAGATACGGTGTTGTAGCAAATGTCTGTCATGTGACAGTCTGCTCTCCCGAGTCGACAAGCCCACAGAGCTAGAAATAACTTGCACCATTAACACACACTGTAACTATGATAGTTACACTACACTAAAATCCCTTTTCACTCATGAAAAAAAAAAAGGATGATCACGATGTGTTTTTTTTAACACATTCATGACACTCACAAATCCTTACATATGGAAGTTTTTTTTTTTTTTCTTTTCATATATTTTCACTTTGTTGAATCAGTCTTTTACATGTACGTGTGATTTTGGTGTTAATATTCTATATTTACTTATTGGTGCCAAGAAATAGGTTTCTTAATATCATATAGCAACAAGCTAGGTTTGTTGCTTATCGGGTGCAGCAAGCACAGCTGTGCTGACTCTTATGATTCATATTTTGAGGCTGCAGGCACTGACTTCCACGTCTCAGCCTATTAAGGGTTCCCGTTCCTCTAAAGCATTGCTCCAGGCTACCTGTTTTGCAGAATAATTTTCATCTCCTACCCCTGGTACTTTTCAAAGTCTACCATACCTTGTCTCTATCTCTGTCTTTTACACACACACACACACACACACACACACACACACACACACACACACACACACACACACCTGCAGATAGGTATCTAAATAAGGAAAATAAGAGAACTGGATATCCAATTTCCAATTTTGGAAACAATACCATTTATTATCAAGTACAAGAATATCAAATAAAGGAAAAAAGGCCCATGAGTTCACAAAAATGTTTGCTCCCTTCAGTATCTTGCTTATGGTATAGCTGATCAAAGCTCTGGGACACTCCCACTGTGTATATTTATTTATAAATATTTTTTTCCCGTTATTTTCTTAATGATTACAATTTTATCATTGCAAAGTTATTCTGCAGTCGCAATACGAGTTCAAAGGCTTCCATCTGCACTCTTGCTCATCATTACTGTTAATCAGCCAATAAATTTATTAGCTGGCAAGGAACCTTTACTACTGGCAAAGAACCTAGGACAGGCTCAGCTATTCCCCTGCACTAGCCCCAGTTAAAAGTGCGTCCAACCAGCTGGTAGAAATTGTGGTTGTGCTGGCGGAAGTAGGAGCGAAGCTGCTCCAGGACAGTGCTGTTCACAAGAGGGTGGGGTCGCCCTTTGGACTCATGCAGGCACCTTTCTCTGCCATCGCTGCGGATGCAGTAGAAGCCCTTGGTCTGGTTGAAGTAGAAGTTGGAAGCCACTATCCGTGGCGGCAGCTCGAGGAAATGCTCCACCTTCTGCAGCTCTGACAAGGGGTTATGAATCAGCATGTCTCCATCCACGATGTGAATCTGGTCCAGTGGGAAGTGCAGGAGCCAGTTTCTCATATACACATCATAGAGACTACGCTGAATGGCCTTGTATCGGGTGTTAAGAGCCCCGTTCCGGACCAGCATGTCCTCTATGGCATGCACAGGCTTGTGGCTCTCCAGCCGGTTGAAATACACCTGCGTGTAATCTGAGATGACTCTCTCAACTGGGTCTCTCAAGATGAGCAGGAGCTTAATCGAGGAGTTCATGGCACAGATACGAGCTGGAGCTGAAGCTGAGGTGAAGTAGCCTGGCGTCTTCTCGATGGTGATCTGGTGAGGGTACGAATACGGCATAAGGTCACGGTACCACTCTAGGCCCTTGGCATAGTTTTCATCCCAGTCAAAGAAGTGAACTTCAGTAGCTGCAGCTGCAACTTCAGGGTGAATGTCAAGCATTTCCAGAAGAGCACGTGTGCCACCTTTACGGACCCCAATAATGATGCTGTGAGGGAGGTGCTTACTGGTGCCAGGTGGGGGCACCAGGGATGGCGTAACTGTCTCATTAACCAGATATCCAGGGCCTGGGGTTGGCACACTGGGCCACATCTGGATAAACTCTGGAGGGGCAGCATATGTCTGTAGGACCAGGAGGAACACAGATCCCAGCAAGGCAGCCATGGACAGGGAGAGCAGCAGGGAGAAAGGCAGCCAACAGATGGGAATGGTAATTGGTGGCGTTGTAGCAGTGCACTGGGGAAAATTCTCACGGAGATCACAGAGCCAGGGCACAGTCAGGCTGGCAGCATGGAGTGGCACTCATGGCAGGCCATCTTGGGTGGGCAGGAGAAAGAGGAGGATGGGTAACCTCTGGTCTGCAAGAAATCTGCAGTAAGACAAAAAAAAAAAATGAAAGAATACATTAGAGATACATTTTGATTCTGGTACACAAGGCCATCAGACCGGTATTTTTTTAAAGAGTTATCTTCAAGATAACAGAAGCACAAGTTCCATGGGAAGCATACAAAAGCCTTCCTTCATGTTTTTTTTCCCTAAAAGAAAATATTTGGCTTTAATATACTGGAGCAGTTACAATCAGTTCCTGATAGAAAACGCCAGTGACTAAACATGGCATTCTTCCAGAACCACAAGACCAAAGCACCCCAGATGACATTACCATTTCTTTCAGATCAATACACTTTACATTTGTCCTGAAAGACATCTAGAAAAACAGTTTTAAATGAAAGGGAAAACATGCAACCCTGTGCTCCAACTGGAGAAAACCTTTTTTTCACCTTCATTTTTTTAACTCGCTCACTTAAAGAGGAATTTTATTCAGCTCGGGTTCAAAACAGGGCAACATCAAAGCCTGAACTGTGGCCGAACGCAGGGAAAAAGAAAGACAAGGAGAGGAGGAGAAAAAGCGTGCTGGAAGAAAATGCCTACTCGCTGGTTTAACAATCTCGAATTTGCATGTAAATATATGGATTTACCACATCTGCTTTTTATGCTTCACCAAATCCCGGACTGTGAAAAATGCAACAGTTATTCTGTTTAGACTAAACAGTCAGCACCTCCAAGTCAAAATATTCCCCTAGTTAAAGGTCACTTTCATGGTATTTTTACTTCACACTCAAAGCTGATTAAACCCCACAGCTCCAGTGCACACTAATACTGAGCAGCTTTGTTTTCCCAGAGAAATGTCTTGATTTCAACTCTGAGCGAGAGCAGCAGGCTGTCTCAGTCATAGACGTACCAGATGTTCCGTTCCTACTTTCATCAGTTTTCCGTGCGCTGGATCATTACACCCCGACTCAAATAAACCAACAATTAAGTTAATTATCTGTTCAATGGCATGCACGGTTCTTTTGAAGAGGCTGGATGCTTCACCGCCTTAAGCATGTCTTTCAGTCCTCCGCTATTGACACCTGCCTCTGCCTGGGTTACACTCAGCTGCGTCTGAGGAGGAGGAGGACTGGAGA
Organism: Clarias pachynema; assembly: GCA_030014365.1. Lineage (NCBI taxonomy): Eukaryota > Metazoa > Chordata > Actinopteri > Siluriformes > Clariidae > Clarias > Clarias pachynema. Next base: position 8,540,411 of record JAQMYL010000038.1, read on the forward strand.
GATATGTGAGGAGAGGAAGACTGTGATGCTGGGGTGATGCGCCATGACATGGATGCCTGCCTGTCAGTGTTAGAACAGCCAAGGAGTTGCCACTGCCAGTACTAACAGCCAAAAGTGGTTTAATACAGTTCATCATGGCTCTGTACACTTATCTGTCTCCAGACACTTCTTTCAGGCTCTACTATTTGTCACTCATGAAATGATATGGGAAGTGTGCTTGCATAGGCACAGGAGCGAGCTGTGAATCAGGAGATTAATTGCAGGTCTAGTCTTGCGGATATCAGTGTGAACTACAGCTAAACCACCAGTTAATATTCTCTCTTTTTGATATATATATATGGTTATGTCACATCTGCTCCCAAAGAACATAATTAGCTAATCATTATTATTATTTTTTTTTTTTACCATAACGCAACCAGGCCAGCAAATTAAAAGATATTAAGCTTAATAAATCCTGGTATCTGTTACTACAGATGGTCTAAGTGGTGCGTAAGATTGAGTAATGAATTAGCAAAGGTGTGTGTGTGTGTGTGTGTGTGTGTGTGTTAGTTGACAGCACGTACACTGAGAAAAGAGGAAAAACAGCAGATTTTAATATTAAGTGGTGTAAAAAGAGATATATTCATATGTAGTGGACTTGGGTTGATTTTCGTTCACTTCTTTCATAATTAGTATTTTCCTTATGAATTAGCGCATGCATTTTTCATTTTAAATAAAACACATACAGAACCAACATATGTGATAAAAAAAATAATAAATTACAGTAAAAAACGTTCATAGATTGCATATAACTATTTAAACCATTTATTGTTATGTTTATTTATCCATAGCAATGTTTTCTTATCACAGTTATTATCTAGATTTTATGAATTCAGTTGGTCCAAATGCCAAAATCACTTCCTATTCGCCATGTGTGCTCAATAAATGGGGAAAGCATAATGGTGATGTAGAACAATCACAGTAAAAGGGTGACTCTCATAAGCGCCTATTGGAAATGAATAACTAATTAAATGGGTTATCGCTTTCATGGCGTATACTTTGATAGTTAATTAAAACACTGGTACATGATTAAAAATACAGTCCACTTTGAAACTACTGGAACATTAACACCAATTATTTTGTTTTTTGTTTTTTTTCGGTAGACATTACAGATCAAACCCAAATTCTAAGACTATCGATTAGAATTTACATTTTTATTAAAAGTGTTAGACAACTTGGTATCTTTAGTGGCAGACCAGCTTATCTTAGGTAAGCTAAGGTAGTCAGACAAATAGTATTAAAGTAAAGTACATTTCATATAAGGTTACACACTGTACCACTTGCTTGGTGACCGACTGACATCACCAAACTGTTTTATTGCTTTAATGATGATTTCCTAACCTGTACTGCAGCATCCAAGATGTCTGTTTTAGGTGTTTCTGCCTGTTGATTGTTTCCTTTTCATTAGGTGAACTAGATACACAGCTGGGTTAAGGTCAAAATAGCCTTTCACGGTTTCTTTTAATGAAGTCATGAGGTACATCATCAATAAAGATTAGTGAGCCAATTTCAGTAGCAGCCAAGCAAGGTTAAGCCATCGCACTATGCTTGATCAATGACCTCTTATGTTTAGGATCAATCTTGAGCAGATCCTTTCTTTCCTGCTTCGTACTTTGACCTTTCCATCGCTTTATCTGCCAATGCACAGGACTGCCGTGAACTGAAAGTAGTTGGAACATCAGTGTCTTTATTCAAGCAAGTTGTGAGATGAAATTCTGCTGTCCAAGAAAGAAACCTGGGATCCAAAATTGTTACCTTCAAGCTTGACTAAACTTTGTAGCTGACCACATTGACAAAGCCTTCTGATCATAAGTATGTTTGGAGGAATAATGGTTTACCAACTTTAAGCATGGTGGTGGTAGCATCGTGCTTTGGGGCTGTTTTGCTGTCTGTGTACTTAATGCATTGCACAAATTGGCTTAAATAATAAAGAAGTGCCACTCTCTTCAGCATAAACATAAACCATCAGCTAGTAGGTTGCACTTGGACAAACTTCAAATGTTCCACACATATCAAAGCTTCTTGTGAAATGGATAATGCAGGCAAACTTTAAGCTTCTGGAGCCTCAACCGTATTTGTGCACCATGCTTAGAACTATAAATTTAACACCAAGAAGACTTCTGCTGAGAAGAGTGCTTAAACATCCAACCTGGCTGATTTTTGTCAGACGCTTGTTAATTGCGACGAAAAGCATGTGCTAAAGGTGATACTTGCTGTCGGACATTCAACCAAATATAATCTGTGCTGCATATACGTATATGTATACTTGACCCCCTATGTGTATAATTTTTATTCTGAAAACTGAGAAAACCCTAAAACTTGTGCACCAAATTCTTAGTGTTTTCTTCTGTTGAAGATACATTTTTGTACAATCTTTCCACCCTAGAAAAACAAATCGTTCAAAGAAATCATTGCAAGCCCAACATGACAGTCATGTCCATGATGAGTGTGATTCAGTGTGTAGAAAAAACAAGAGAATGGGTCTTGTTGTTCTTACACTTTACAGAGGGCACTGTACAAAAAGAGACATTATTTCCTATTGTTTTTTCCTTAAGAATAATACAATTTTTATTATGAAATTTGAATGGCATCGAGCAGCCATATTGTAAATCACATTTGCCATTAAAAACTCCTAAGATCCAACAAGCATAAAGAACCGATTATCACACCGTGTTGGAATTAAATAGAGACGCTTAGAGATTCCCACCTCTACTAGAAAAGAGCCAAATTAGGCCTCATTGAGAGACGGTTGGCATAAAACATTATTAATTCAGTCATGTAGTCAATTTACTCTCACGGTAACTTTAGAAGAAGAAGTAGAAGAAGAGGATATTAATGTCTGAACAACAGTTTATAGAACATTATTTAGGAGGAACATAGAGAAATTATAATAATGCACTGCTGAACAATGTACCGAAAATAACTATAGAATCATAAATAAAACACACAATAAAATACAATATAGAAATATCTGAAGAACATCAATTTTGTTTCCTACCAAGAACTTCAGTAATGACCAACTAAAACAGGCTTCTGGGAGCTCACACCTCACCGATCCTTCCCTGCCTCTCATCACTTATGCTCATAATGATACACTCTCTCTTTTTTCTCCTTCTGTTTTCCCTAAATGGTGGCTGTAGTTTATCTGGAGCTATACGAACAAAGAACAAAACCATCCTTCCCACCAACCGAGGCTGCCATAAACTGTGTTCTCATGGAGCCGCGAGCCGTCTAGTTAAGCTAAATGGTCCCTTTTTGACCCTTTCCTTAATTTTTTTTCTCCTCTATCGTAACATTTTGTCCTTCTGGCCTCTTTTTTATTCTGTCTCTCTCTGTCTGCCTCTTCCCATCATTTCTGATCAACATGTGCCCTTCACTCCAGAAGAATTTCATGCACATTTACATCTTCAGCTGTCTTCACTTAAGATGACTTTACCGGGGCACTCAAAGTGCACTCACATGCTTAATACCATCATTTTCAAAATAACTCCACTCCTCAAGTTCTTATCATTCCTTAGTCCTTCAGCTTTCAGCATACTCACAAACATCATTTCATGTAATCATTTTAGCATTCACAAGCATAACGGGGGGGAAAAAAAATCAAGTTTGTCTATTAAAATGTACATTACAAATGCTTATAGCAGACTGAAGATATAAAATGTTACTTTGACATAGGGGGTGGGGGTGGTGGTGGTGGGGTGGAAGGGTGTCAGAGGGCCCTTAAAAATGCTTTAGCAACTGAAAAGTGTTGGCTTTATCAAGAGATTGAGGTTTTGAAAGACCCTATAATCTCTAGCCATGTCCCTGTTACACAATGCACGGAAACAGAGAAAGAAGAGCTGAGCCAAGGTTGGTCATTATCATAGGCGTAATTTACCCAGACATCCACATAATGGCGACAAAGAACAATAGCCCTATCCAGACAAGATGATATTCTCTGTTTGACTGCTGTAATAAATTTTTTTACACATTTGCATTCATGATAAAAATCCTAGTCCAGACAGCACTGAATTACATGCAGGTTCACACATGGCCATGTTGATTTCTATGCATTAGCTATTTGAATATCAAGAATATTACTAAATCATTTACTGTACAAATCACATGGTATCTACTTATCAGCATCTAATATTTGTGGATGAAATTGGTCTAATTTACTCAGTAAAACCTGATGGATACTGCAGCTGAATGTGGAAAAGCAGACAAAACTAATGTGGATAGATTTGAGACAGATGGGGAAAGAGATTGAAGCGGTCGACAACTTCTTCTGTTTATCTCTTGTGTGGATGCTGTGTCCGAGTTCTCAATTGATCCTAGGAAGATGAAGAGAAACGGGAAAGTGGGCTGTGTGAAGTTGTGACTGTGCATTCCAGTCAAAAGATATATCAGTAGAGACTAAAATTATCAGGACTTGATTATCACAGTAGTGACACATGGCAAAAGATTCTATGCATCCTGTGGACAGCAAGACGATAAGTCAGTCATTGAAAATATCAAGTGACTGGAAGGACACACAATGAAGATGGAACTCGCATGTTTTGGACACACAACAAGATGAGAATGATCACTAGAGAAGGATATCATGATCAGGACGATGGACTGATCAAGGTGATGAGGAAGACATGCAACAAGATGTGTTGACCTCAACCATGAACATGAACCTGGCAGACTTCTCTGAAAAGATTGTTTTACATGATCGCAAAATTTGCGGGGCGCTGGTATCTCAGTGTCTTAAAGATCACTGATTTGGAGGTCGGAGGTTTGAGCCACAGCTCCACTAGGTTCCTGCTGTTGGGCCTTGAACAAGTCCCTTGTCTGCTCTGGAAGAGGGGGCATTAAAATGGCTGATCCCGTGCGCTGCCTACTAACATAACAAGAATAAAGACTTTCACTGTGCAGTAATCTATAAGTGACAAATTCGCCATCAATTCGCTATGAATCAGATTTGAACCAATGACCACTAACTTGCCACATTTTCCCATTAAAATCATATTATAGATTTTCTGAAAATGTAACACAAAGTTTATATTTTATTTCACTTCATTATTTCACTTCATTTTATTACTTTTGTCTTTTTTCCCACTTATTAAAATGTCATGATCAAATTACTTTTTCTGATGCAAAACATACTCAGTGACTCTCACATTCATTTGTTTTATGCCCTTAATTTCTGAATAAACACTCAGACAACTTCATGATGCAGCGCACACTTAAACAGAACATCTAAGCCTCACTCCTTATCGCTTCACTGCTTCCTCTAGCTGGTCACCTCAAGTTCAAGCCCTTGACAAAAGCTTACAATGTGACTAATGAAGCTTCACCACCTACTCATCAGTGATAACACTCTTTCTCTCCCTGTTCCTTGGTGCACTTGCCACACAAAATCCAGTACATGCCTAAAAATAAAGCTCATGTTCACTAGCAGCACAATTTACAAAAACAAAATGAGCTCGATGACAGATTTTAAGATATTAATCCATGCATACTAAAGAAGAAGAAAAAGCAACATATTTATGAAGTATAATTATTTACAAATCAGTTTTCTAATGTCTAGATGTTCAACTTTTTTCACTATTGATCTGTTGCTGGAAATATTCTTAGGCAAAATCTTTATCTTTATCTCTTTACAATTTGCAGATGGCATGTTTTTTTAGCAATGTTCCAAATAAGATGCTAATTTTATATACGCTTCCTGATCGGAACTTGAATTTAAATAAAGAAATCTTCAAGAGTGCAGTACAAATGGTTAGCTCCAGCATATGGGGCTCAAATTTCACCATGGTCTCTGTGTGTGGAGTTTGCAGGTTCTTGCCCTTCTAAGTGGGTTTCCATCATCAAGTGCTATGGCTTCCATCCTCCATCCAAAGACATGTCTTGTAGACTGACTGGTGTTTCCAAATTTTCTGAAGGATATAATTAGGGCCAACAATGACCCTATACAGGATAATCAGTATAGAAAATGTATGGATGGAAATACTTTAGTAACTTAGATTGAATAACTATTGCAGTGATTGATGTGTGTCAGCTGCCAACTGTTTTTTCTTTCAATCCTACCTGATGCAGTGAGTAGCTTCTCATTTCTAACCAGAAATGTCAAAATGCATATCCTGTGGTCATGGAAAAGATGTTAATTTGATCATGCAAAGTAAACCTGAAATTAATTAGTGGAACCCTAAAATTATTAACACCTAGGAAGATAGTGGTGAACCAATAAATCGGATAGATGAACGGAAATAACTTTAAAAAGCTTGGGGATGTTGCATTGTGAAAAGTTGAGTTAGAATTAAAATTAAAAGCATTTCCTCATGAACAATGTGATGAGAACTAACTGGATTGGGACAAACAGCTTTGTGGAACCCACACCACATGAAATTACTGACTCACTCATCTTCTATACCACTTTATCCTGTATTCAGGGTCACGGGGACCTGGAGCCTATTCCAGGAGGCTTAGGGCACGAGGCAGGGTACACCCAGGGTGCCAATCCTGAAACCGGAGTACCCGGAGGAAACCGACCAAGCACAGGGAAAACATGGCTGGGAATCGAACCCGGACCTTGGAGGTGCAAGGCGACAGTGCTAACCACTACACCACCGTGCCGCCACAAGCAATTACATAAGAAAAACATGTTAATGTGCCTAATTGAAGCAAATCATTGTAATTTGCTATGTAGCATAAAGATTGGACATTGGAGCAATGGAAAAAAGGTCACATGGTCTGATGAGTCCAGACTGACCCAGGGTAAGAAGGAAAAGTGCATAATGCATGGACCCATCATCAATTAAGCCTCAATACAAGCCTCTCGAAGAAGTGTTAGAATCTGGGGCTGCTTTAGTTGCTCATGTTTAGGCTAAGCAACACTGATCTCCAAACCCAAGATGATTAACGTTTGACGCAAATGGCATGGTTAGAAAGGAGGGAAAATATTTCTGGAAACATTTAAAACGAAGTCATAAAGGGAGACCACAAAAATACCACTGTTCCCAAACACATCTGCATTTCTGCTTACGCTTTGCATGGATCCCCATTACCTCGGGTAATTACTTTTTCCTACTTTAGGAAAAAAAAAAACATTACAAGTAGGAATTTGAAACCCCACTTGAATTACACTCATCAACACTGCCAGACAAAAGGTGTGCATGAGTGTGTTTGATTAGATATAAGGGCTTATATGAGGCAGGTGTGAAAACAATCTGCGCTTAAACACTAGTTTTAATCAGGGCTTATTCTCTTGGGAGGAAAGTTTATAGCTGTAGCACCACCTGGTGGGTGTTGGTGTAAACTTTACCCATCCTATAAACCGGTGCACCACTTCACTGGGCAAAATCGACAGCTCATCCATGCTAATATAATCCTATTCAAGCAAAACTTCAGGTTTTTAAATTTATTTATTTATTTATTTTTTTAAAGTTCATGTCATTACTGAGTAATCCTAATGAAGGTAGTAATCGGTTCCTGAAAAAACATAAAGCATTCCAGGTGTGTGGAGCCTAGACTGTGTTGTAATGATAATCACTGTGTGATTCTAGCTCTGTATATTTGCACACTTATCATTGTTAGCCTTGACAAAGAACATTATAAAAAAAAACTTTAGTACTGACGCTGAGTGCTGTTTAATGGCTCCTGGACAAAACAGGATAGCTCTGGGAAGACATGTTGAGCACGGCAGAAGGCCAGCTCTTTGTTTTGGCTATAAAAAGCATGTAACAGTTGGTGGCAATGAGAAAAAGATTGAAATTGAACTACTCGTGGAGTGCGTGAGTAAAGATCCTACATCCTTATAGACAGATAAAGATACAAAAATTATAATATAAAGTTCAATACTGGTATTCTGTTTGCTGCTACAGATTATTGAGACATGGTAATGAGAACTTGCTATAGATCCTTTTTAATTAAGGCCACAAACATCTTCTAAACTAGGATAATTAGCTCTCCCTTAATGTTAGGTTAATGTAATAATTTAGATAACGCACACGATTAAAATGCTTAGTACACTCTGCAAATCAGTAAAGGATAGAGTTCTGTGTCTGCACAATATACTATATGACCATCATTAGAACCACAACCTACTGTAGGAAGCAAGCCAATTAGGAATCAGAGGAGTAGTGGATGCTTCAGTGTGCCCTTGTTGACTTTCATCGGATCAATTATCTTAACATTTAAAATACTATTAACCTAACTGGCACAAAACAATACCCAATGCAAAAGTCGTCGGTCTGGGCTGCGGTTGCCATGGACACCACCTGAAATGACTTGCTCCTTTTCAGCGATTTGCCCGATAAACTAAGACGTTCTGGGAGAAGATTTTGACACTAAATGTTACATGTGTGGGGGTAAGAAAGCAAGGAAGAAAGGTGTTTGGACACCTGTGATTGTATCTGCTCTGATTCACAGCCGCTCTGCATGACGTATTCATGCACCCTATTGTTCTCAGCGATGCTCGGAATCCAGTGACCCAGATATCAGCGAACACTCACGACTGGCCACTTCTATTAGTTATTTAGAGAATGTGATAAATAAAAAATGCTTGTGTGTGTGGGGGGGAGTTTCAAAGCGGGATTTTCAGAATATAATGCTGAATTTTTCTATTTCCCAAAAGACAGACAGACACACACACACACACACACACACACACACACATGCATGCATGCAGCCATACAGTACATAAAAAAAGGACATACATATGAATATGTGCACAATAAGTGACACACAAAATGTATACTGTGATCATCTGCATAGAAGACACTTGGCCTGAATGTAAAAAAAAACTACAAACACTAAAATCAGCAGACACTCCTCGTTGGTGTGGAGTAACCGAATGCTTGTAATTCATCACTGTCATTGCCAAGGCTAACTTGGCTAACAGCACCACTATGTGTATTGAGGTGCTATTGATGTCAGGGAAGTGTGCATCGAAGATAATGAAGATTTCCAATGAGGAATGTGGCCACTTATAAAATCTGGCTCAAAGATTTTGCAGAGCTCAACTTTATGCAAATGAATCATTCCCCTGCATTGTCTGACTTCAGAACATTTGCATGGGGTTTGAAAAGAGTTCTAATTTGCTTATGCACTGTATACAATGTTAAATATCAACGCTCACTGCATCATTTAAATTATTAGAATATTTCCTAATGTTCTTAATGTGGCGAAAGAGACTGAATTAGCTGTTGAGCCAAGTGAACAACAAAGGCACAATACGAACAGACTTAGTGTTGTCTACAGTTTATTCTGCATTCTCAATGCAAGGGTTTATATAACATTAATTCAATTCAATTTTATTTATATAGCGCTTTTAACAATGGTCATTGTCTCAAAGCAGCTTCACAAAAATGAAATAA
>JAQMYL010000038.1:8549890-8565684 GCA_030014365.1 Clarias pachynema
GGGATATGCGAAGAAGAAATTTCGCTGTGCTGTAAAAAGTACATGTGACAAATAATTGAATATTCTTCTTCTTCTATTCTAAAGCTCATGCAATGCAAGAAGGATCTATATGGTGGTATGTATTAAGTAGTCGCCGTCTCACTCATCGTCTATACCACTTTATACTGCATACAGAGTCGCAGGGGGCCTGGAGCCTATCCCAGGAGACAAGGCGGGGTACACGCAGACAAGGTGCCAATCCATCACAAGGCACATGCAGACATACACACACACACTACGGACAATTTTGGGAACAATTAGCCTAATCTGCATGTCTTTGGACTGTGGGAGGAAACCGGAGTACCCAGAGGAACCCCACCGAGCATGGGGAGAACATGCAAACTCCATGCACGCAGAGACGGGAATCTGGTGGGAACTGAACCCGGACCCTGCTGGTGCAAGGTGAATCACTAAGCCAGTGTATTAAGTGGTAATGGGAAAAAATCTAAATCTTAACATGTACTAATAGAACACAGTCCTTCTTCATAGCGGATTTTCTATTTTCCAGGACAAGTAGTGCCATGTGCATACTTTTTTGACTTTTGGGTTTGTTTTTAACAGTAAAATAATGTAATCTTATGGCATGTTACTTCAAAAATAGAGGAAACAACCTGTGAATCTTATGTTAATAGATATCATTCTTTGTGAACATAGGCAAAATTATACCATGTGGCTTTTAAAGAATGCGCACAATTAATCAGGAATTGTTTTTAATTGAGATAAACATCAGGCCTGTTCAACACCTGGCAACTAAATGTGTCTAGCATATGAAATTTACAAGTTTCCTGTGGGATCAGGCTTTATAAAAAATGGATGTGAACAGAAACATCTGTGTTTGCTCAGCTTTTACTGTCCTTTCACGTGCTGGGCAAGCTGGAAATAGTATTAGATCTCTCTGTAGGATAAACACTGTCCTGATGTATGCAGCAGACGTATCATCCTTTAGAAAAGAAATCTCAAAAGAGGATTCGGATGTTGTAGCTGCATTAAAATGAGCGCACAAATCTTTTTGATTAGATTGTGCGCTGAGCACAGTAATCAGATCAAAGGGATCAGGCGCTAAGGCAATGTTGTAGAAAGGGCTACATGGACCATGTTCAATTGGATCAGAAGCTGTATGATTGACAGCGACTTATGAAGAGCTCTACATGGCGAGGAGAATAACGATACTGAAAGCTTACAAAAGCCTTATGAATAGTGCTACAGTTTACAAGTCGAATGATAAGAGCGTTAATAGTCACTGATCGGCTTTTTGTCGACACTGTTAGTCCAGTGTAACAAAATCCTTTAACACAAACAGAATCCGGACAGGTGCTTCAACACTGATGTGGAAAACATGCAAAACACGGATCACTAGCAACCAGATATTTTGCTTAGGCTATTGTGGCTTCATTTGGAACATGGAGGTTTTTCCCCCAAATGTAAATGCTCTAATTTGTAATTCTGAACTCCACACAGCACAGGTAGGCAATGAATTATTTTTTTTCCTTGCACATCAATAGGCAATTACACAGCAGACGATGGTATTCATCTCTTTATCTATAATTAAAATAGACCCTGTGCGTTGCTCCCTCTACCTATCCGCCGTCTTTCCCTCTTAGACTCAGGTACATCAATTATAAATGAATTCTTCCTCAACTAAAAAACAGCTCTTTTTGTGCTGTATGGATAGGGAGATATTAACTGTTTAATGGCGTCTATCCGATCATTTAGTGAGGTTATATACCGCTGCTTCTTTTTGCTGACTCAAGGACTCTCAGAGCAACTTGAACCATGTGGGATTTGGGGTTTCTTTCATTTTCATATACAGGAAAATTAACCAAATACCAAAGGTTATAGATAAAAGTGATCTATATGTACTCATTATGTCAGGGCTTTTCAGCAGTTTGATAGCATGGTACTCGTTCACTGATTTCTAAAAGAGGAAAAATTAAATCCGACAAAATATCGGTTGAAGTTCAGTAAGTCTTCAAGCTATTCCAGTAAAATGTGCTTGAGAATGGAGTGAAACAGGTTGGATTTGCAAGGAACCATCTGTTAGAAATGCTAACTGTCAAGCATTGCAGTTGCTACGCACACTACAGCTGGGGACAAATCCCATACAATGCCAAAAATGTACTCTTGCCTGAGAAAGATACTGGACTCGACATACAAAAAAAGGAAGAGACATACAAATATGGAAAGAAGTCCCCTTTCTTTGTCTATCTGCACCAGGGTGAAAAGAGTACTAGCAAAAGCAGTACAGTTCAGCATTAAAAACTGACAAGTAAAACCAGAAGTGTGCATGTAACATTACTGAAACATCCTTACTTAGTGATAAGCTAAACTACCTGAACACAAGTAGTGTAGGTAGCTTTTTTCATCCTCACCAAAAACATTAAATCAAAATTAAAGTTCTTAGCACACTAGACTAGATGTGAGCCGAACCGGGACATACTGTATGACCGAGCTGAAATAGCTCAGACCAGAGACTGCTCACACTCAATTGCAATAACAACCTGATTGATGTGTCCACTGGTACAAAACATACAGTGGTTACAACCATCAATCAGGCAAACGGTGGTTGCAACCATCTCCCAAAGTTTCTCATTCGTTTATTCTTCCATTCATTCACCAATTTAACTTTGGTAACTGATATATCTTGGTCAGAGTCATGGTGGATTCAAAGCCCATCTGGGAAACACTGGGTGCGAGATAGAACTACATCCTGGATGGGACATTAACCTATCACAGCTCACCATGTACACACATTTGCACTTTTATTATATCTAGAGGCAATTTATCTCAGGCAATCCACTAACAGCAGGCATTCCAGAAAAACGAACCCGCAATGACAGAACATTTCAATCTATCACACACACACACAGACAGACAGTGTAAGCTTTTATAATAAATTGCAAACTTTCCCATGCCCATTAAACAACCACCTCATTGCATTCCTAATTTCTTATGTGGTAACACAGCTTGTTTCCAGATGAATATACAGAAACAGCTCATGTCTGTTCGAACCCTTTTGTTTAACCAGAAAATGCAGTCTGTCTGTCTGTCTCTGGGTCACTCTATGACTTATATCTTAATGACTAGTTCTTTTAAATGTACTGGACTGTACTGTATGTATGTGACATATGGCTTTACATATATGGCATTACAGCTCACAAACGACTTACTATTTACCAGGGTTTTGTCCTACATAGACTATAACGTAATGAAACTGAATGCCCCGTCTAGTGCCATTTATAATTTAGTCACAGTTTACCCTCATCTGATAGATATTTGCACTGTACTTTACTAGAGTTTTGGCAAATTGGGTGAGGTTGGGTATGTGAGCAGTCAATAAGTACAATGGGTGTTTAAGTCAAACTGAGTCTTTGGGTTTTGCAGAATACATTTACATTTACATTTAGGCATTTGGCAGACGCTCTTATCCAGAGCGACTTACAAGAAGTGCTTTAAAGTTTAAGAATAACAGATCACAGTTATGAAAGTAAAAACTACCTTTATTTCTTTATATAATCTCCTGCTACACTGAGGCACTTATCCCAGCGCTTCACTAGTGCTTGGATACCGTCAAGGTAGAAGGTTTTCTCAGCACACCAGAGCGCCGTGATCAGGCTGCCTGCTTCAGGTCTGAAATGCTGGCCTCTCAGAAACTTCTTTAATGACTCAAACATGTGTGAATCTCCTGGAGCGAGGTCAGGACTGTACAGGGGATGTGGCAAGAACTCCCAACCGAGTTCCTGTAATGTGCATGTGATGATGGTGAATGACTGTGTGTACAGTTCCAACAAACAGTTGGCGACAATTTATCACTAGGATTTCAATGATCAGGTGTTCCACTCTATGAAATGTTCTCACCTGCATTCCAGCAGTCCGAGACACCTTGGACGGGATAATCATTTACGAACGAACGACTTTCTTTAAGATATTCGCCCCATTCAAATATTTGATTTGTTGAGTGTCTTATCACCGTACTATGCTTCTGTAAATATCAGTAGTGTTTATCCCTTTTTATGCCTTCATTCATGGGAAATTTCATCATAAGTCCCAGTTTGACTTGGACCACCCATCATGAAAGGTTTCTCATACTGTATATAGGATAACTAAAGAGTAAACTGCCAAAGTTGTGTTTAAGGAAGCATGGCGCCTTTTTTCTTTATTAAAATGATCCTGTGCTTACTAGTTCACTCAAATGTATAATGCAGTACGTTGGCATCAAATAGAAAAGTTGTTATTTGGGATTTTGAGTAGTGATGCACTGCAAACACCGCATGATTAAACTTAGCCGCTCTTCAGTTCACCGAATGATGTAATGAGAAAATGACACACACGGTCTGCCAGGATAACAATTGCCCGGTGTTCGGATTTGTTGCTGATCAGTGCCAAGTTTGTTAACAGATGTATACAGTTCAAGTTCCACATGAGTGCAAATAGTTTCCCTCTTCTCGCACTTGATGCTAAATTTTAATTAAAAGGCAGAATAAGGTGGTTCTACTCCCATTGAACCTGTCTGTTGTTCTTAGCACATCTGCTAGGATGCAACTGCAGTGAGCTGTGATCCCACAAAGCATGCCATGTGCATCTGTCTGTGACAGAAATATTCAGTGAGAGGTCAGATCCCAGCAGCACCTGTGTGATATTCGAGGCTGTTTACTTTGAAACATCACACACACACACACACACACACACACACACACACACACACACACACACACACACACACACACACACACACACACCGAGAAGAGACTACAATCAGAGGTAAAGTTCCTGCACCAGGCCTGTAATCTCAGTGCTGAGAGAGGAGCAGATCACACCCATAGCCTTTATCTATAATGACGATCTACAACATTATATTTCTACATCCTACATCCTGGTTGGAGTTGTGAAAACAAGTGGAAGAATTTAAGAACTGGGACAGAGACAGGGACAGAAAGTTTGGAAAGGTGAATAAGATGGGGAGTCCGAGAGAACGTCAAATAAAGAGAGAGAGAGTGGAGAATGAATGGATGCCTTTGCTTAACAGTCTGTTAGTGCATGTTGCTGCCGGTACACATTTACATAAATGTCTGGAATGGTGCGCAGTGGTGCCAAAGTCGCTCAAGACAGTGTTTTTAAACTCCAGATTTTGTCATTTTCAGGAAAACCGGCTCAATGCTCCGTTAGTACCTGCGTTATTCTATGTAAAAAGTTTAACATTATCTTGCCTGTGAAGTGTATACACTGCTTACAACATCTGTCTTATCTGACACAAAATAAGAATAATTCGTAATTTCAGGTTGATTATACTTGATTGCCAAAAGGTTTGTTGAAAGGTTTGAAAAGGAGCTGAAAGGTTTGTCATATACAATTACCAGCCACTTATATCAGGAACATCAAATGAAAAGCATTTATATGGTGGCACTAAAGAAGACAGAACTCAGTCATGTTCATGAAAGCAGTTCGAAAATCCTTTTCATGCTACAAGTAGCTCTTCCATTAGATTGGATTAGATTAGATTAGATTAAACTTTGTCATTGTGCATGTACAGAGCCAATGATATGCGGTTAGCATCTAACCAGGAGTGCATAAGTGGCCAATTTACAGTAGCTCTTCTTTTAGATGGACTGTCCTAAAGAGGTGTACACGGTCAGCAACAATACTCAGATTATTTTTCTCTTAAACTTTGTCCCTTCCTGTAACAACCCTCCCATTTTCTAACCAGGTTTGGGACCAGACCTGCATGCAGTAGCTAGGTGGTATGGGACATACGGTTACAGATCTTGCCCAAGGAACCAAGAGTGGGTACCCAGAGGTGACAGGGCTCAAAATCCGACCCTCCGATCAGCACCGCAGAACCTCAACTACCTGAGCCACTACCGCACCAACATGCTCAGATTAAAAGACCAAATATGTGCCAAGAAAACTCTCCCCACAACATTATACCACCGACACCAGTTGGCACAAAGCAGGCTAAATCCATGCATTCTTGTTGTTAACCAAATCCTACCATCTGCTTCTTGCAAAAGAAGCTGAGATTCATCAAACCAGGAGACATTTTTCCAATCTTCAACTGACCAGCCTGTGCGCTCAGATTACTGTTCTCAGATGGCTGACAGGAGTGCAATCTGATGTGATCTCCTGCTGTTGTAAAGCATCCGCCTCAAGGCCTGATGCGTTGTGCATTCTGAGATGCTTTTCGACTCACCGTGGTTGTAAAGATTGTTTTCTGAAGTTCTGTCTGACCTCTCTCATCAACGAGGTGATTGCTAGCGTCAGCAGAACTGGATGAAAATGGTGCTCACTGTGTGTGTGTGTGTGTGTGTGTGTGTGTGTGTGTGTGCTTTGCATAGTTCAGTGTAAACTCTTGTGTGAGAATATCCCAGATCAATAGTTTCTAAAATATTCAAAGCAGGCCATCGGACACCGACAACCATGTCATGTTCAAAGTCACTGGGATCACATTTTCCCCTCATTCATTCTCACGTTTCATATTCACATGATGCTATGTACTGTGATGCTGCCACATGATTGGCTGATCGGAAATTGCTTGACTGCTCGTTATGATGTGGCCGGGGACTGTATGCTTCATATCAGGTAGTGAAATTGATGAATTAACAAGTATTTGAATTATACTGCAAAATGTGCTGCACAGTTTTAATCACCATCATCCAGAATCTATAAAATATTAGATTTTTGGTGATGATATTTTATTAATGTCGTCAAGTGGCGTTTCATTGCTTTCTTTCTGCTTGTTGCAACATGTAATAAATCAATTTTAGCATTCTATTACAGTTATATTTCAGAAATAATATACAATATATAAAAGTGTCAATGATGAAATGAATTGAATTGAATTTGACTCATAATAAAAAAAAAAGTTAATCACATCACAGGGTTTTAAAATCAAATCTTTCAGATGCAACAAGAACTTATCAAGCAAACTTGGCTCCCTGGTCCTTTCCTACATCACGCTCATTTCAGCATCTACATGCATCAGTCATGCCATCTTCAGCCCTTCCTGCAGTGCAGACCTACCTTCATGGCCCTGTAAAAGAGAGAAAGTTTTTATGGGAGATAAGAGCAATCGAGGTTGCCTTCCCAATAACACATTTTTATTACCTATGGTTCTCTGGCTACTTTATGATGAACACACACTGCAGTGTGCGGAATAGCTAATTAGACAAGCAAAAAGATGCCTTTTTTTGGAATGACAGCTGAGTTGAAAACAAGGACGTATGCAAATTTCTGTTGAGCCTATTCTTTAAATCCGAGGTCTAGGGGTCACTTTGGGACACGCGAGGTTTTAATATGCAGCTCCAAACAAACATCGCCTAAACATTAAGAATGCTTCGAGTAAAAAGGAGCTGTATTTGATTTCGGCTCTCGGGCCGAAAATGTGTTCGACAAAGCCGCAGGAAGGAGGAGGCGAGGAGACGGAGAGGAAACCTGAGACACGGTATTGATCTGTGAGGGCTTTACCAATCATTTCCTGTCAGTCCAACAATCGATCCTCTTAGTGTTGGGTTCAGTCTTGACCGCTGAACCTCAAACAAAAGATACATAAATCAAACACCACAACCAGTAGCTTGTGCTCGGAACACAGCGAGATCAACCGTAAGAGGCAGAAGTGATTTAAAAATAGACATTTGCCTATTCCCTATGATAAATCCTGGCTCCGGTAAGTTGTTTTCGAACCTTGAGACCTCCGTTTTAAATGGTACGCTTAATCTAGGCTATGCTGACAGATAATGTCACTTTACATTGTGAAAACTAGACATTAACGCTATTTATACTGTATACTGTACACCCGCCCCTGCTTTTATTCCCCCGTACCCGCGCTCTCCTACTCTCTTCGTTTTCTAACAACCATATAATTATTTTGCATCTTTGCCATCTCTGCGCTTCCTGTTTCCTCAGTGATGATGCGCATATAATTAAAGTTTCCTGGTGCTCAGACAGCATAATGTAGCTAAACAAATACCACTTTTAGCTTAAACCGTTCTCAAACTGTTAAATCGGTAGAGTTCAAACTTCTTTAAATAAAGAAACTGGATAACAATTGTATTTCCGTTAATTTGTTCTTTTCTTTTCTTATCTTTCGAGAAAGGCCCACTCTTGTTTCTTGGGAAAAGGCATTACTGCATTACAGCTCCTGCATCAGCCACAATTAGTGCTAGCGGTACAGGCCAGAATGTTTGCACCTCTGAAAGGAGAGATGAGCCACAGCGGAAAATTGCTTTCTAAAATCAAATTATTGAGCGCGCGTTATATTTTCGCTAGCAAATTCTTCATTCCAGGATTTCTGAAGGCCCTCTACAGTACATGCGCTTCTACTCTTCTCTACTTCTGCGACTTGGACTGAAAGGTGAGAGCAAAAGGGTTTCCTCAGAGAGCCATGAAATAGTTACTGCTTCTAGACATAATTGGCTCCAATGTAAGAAGCCCAATCGGTTCAACTTTTAATTAACTATGCCGTTTGTAAAAGCCTCAACGATAATGGGATCCCACCTCTGGCCAATGTGTGTGTGTGTGTGTGTGTGTGTGTGTGTGTGTGTGTGTGTCAGAGAGAGAGTGTGGGAGAGAAAAAAAAAAAAAAAAGTCGTGTGTGTGTGTGTGTGTGTGTGTGTGTGTGAGAAAGAAAGAGAGCGACAAAGACTCTGACACAATTAATTACTCATTTCCCTTGATTGCATAATTTAGACTTTAAAATTAATTTAAATCCAAATGCTGCAATCGTAGTAACTTTAATAAAATAGCGGTGGCAATTACTCAAAGAGGCCAGACATGGGAGAAATCTAATGTCAAATCTTTGGAATTATTTAGATTTCTGCATTGATTTGAAGTTTATAGTCAGATTTTCTCGTGAATACGGTGCTATAACAGACTAAGGGTGCTATGAGTGTCACCAAGCTTGAATAGTATAAACAAATATAAAGTATAATATATAAAAAATAAACTCTTTTGATGTACCACATGTATACAACCACCTAAATTTTGCTCCCTTCACCACAATGACATGAAAGAGACTAAGCCCTTGTGTAACCACAGAACGGTTTAAACACAATATAAAACCATAATGTCAAAAATGTTGATAGGGAAATAAATTTGTCATTATAAATACACTGCACTGTTGCACAAGGATATTTAAAGTGTGGCATTTTTATTTCCCAAGCTCATATGGATGGCACAGTTCATCCTTGAGACTGACTCCAGGCTGCCAGGCTCAATCCTGAGCTCAGGTTACCATCTGGACAGACTTTTGCTTGTCCCTCTCTCAGGCCCATATGGGTTTCCTCTGAGCTCTCCAAAGAAGAAAAAAAAAGAACATTTTATGCACTGCATCTTTTAAACAACTAGTTTAAGGTACATCAGTGTGCAAACCTCTTATGCATCCTGTGTTTTTAGTACAAGCTTTGGCATCGAATTTTTATTATATATATTTTTTCATTTTATGACTTTATTATTGAATCAGTACAAAATCTATTCTGATTTTCAAAACATCAGTATTTCACAACAAAATTAAAAGTTACAGAAACATATTTGTATGCCAGAAAAACAGCAGCATGTTACAGACGCGACCGCTTTTTAGACAAAAGACAGAACGGAATCCGCTGAGTTTTGAATGCAAAAAAGACGTTCCAAGTCCTCACAAGAGCTGTGGGTGGTTCTGCAGGATTCTTAGTAAAACGTACTAGCTAATTTTCTTATAAATCTGCACAAACTGTACCTGAGACTTAAAGGCCCTATGAGCGTTGACACATCAAACACTGACTTCCATCAATTACTGTTTACTGGGCTTTAAGATGTTTTTGAAGACATTCTTGCTCTACAGCATTTATTTGCGGTTACACAGTACTGTATATTGTGAAACTCCAGGACTAAAAACCTGGATAAATAGGAGAAAGGTGATGAGCTCAGTTTAGATCAGAGTTTGACATGCCTACCACATAAAATATTCTCTTAACTGTGACAGAGCCTAAAATAAGTTCTCATGACCTCATAAAAATGCTGATGTGAAGGAAGTAAAGATTTTTTAAAGGGATAATTTTAAAAGACTTTCCTAAGACCTGTATTTCTGTCCATTTTAGCCAGATGGATTATTTTAAATTGAGAACATTCCCCACTCTGGCATGTGTCCAGAAGAGTGGGTGCTTTAAATTTATTAGCACAAGGGCAGATGATACAGAGAAACTTCAAAACTGTTTGTACTTATGAGCAGTGTTGGGGGACGTTACTTTTTACAGTAACTAATTACATTACAAAATTACGGTCATTAAAAAGTAATCAGTTACATTACAGCATTACCTTCTGATAAAAGTAACTACTTCGAGAACTTTTCCATTGCAGAAAATGAAAACTCCTTTGTGATTCCTCTTGCATGTTGTTTTAGTCAAGACCTTTATATTTATTCTACCATCATCACTCAGCGAAGTTTGGCCCATAATCTGTTAACTACTAATACCCCTAATCTCACCTACGCTGTTTCGCGCAGTGGCTGTAAGTACGGTTCATCATGATTCACCGTGAGACTTGCCGCTGTGATTAGGTGTCCATCTTTCTGCGCGTCGGTCCTTGCATAGTCAAACCGCATAGGTGAGATAGGGGTATAACAGCAGGAATAACAGAGGGGGCGGGTTAATGGGGGCGGGGCTTGTAGGATGACTCTCACACACACACACACACACTAACGGATTAGAAATGACTGCTGTCTGGCTCACGGATTACATAAATTGTCTGAATAACGAATTACATTTTTGAAAAAAGAACTAAATAACTGAGTACTTAAATGGCGGACATAACACGTTAGATTACTCGTTACATCAAAAAAGTAATCCAAGTACTCTAACGCTACCCTAATGCTAAGTACTACTTTGTAACGCATTATACCCAACACTGCTCATGAGTTATTAATAATAACAATAATAATAATGGCACAATGGCATAGTGGCCTCCCACCTCCAGGGTCGAGGGTTCGATTCCCACCTCGGGTCTGTGTGCATGGAGTTTGCATGTTCTCCTTGTACTTGGTGGGTTTCCTCCGGGTACTCCGGGTTCCTCCCAAAGTCCAAAGACATGCAGATTAGTTTAACTGGTGTTCCCAAATTGTGTGTCTACAGATGTATGGTCGTTGTGCCGGAAGATGGCCTCCTGCAACCCTCTACAGGATAAGCAGCATAGAAATTGAATGAATAATAATAATAATAATAATAATAATAATATAAGGGCTGTACTAAAAATAATGCAAAAGTAGGCACAATTTGTTTTTAATAACTATATTATCACCAATGTTGGACCCAACTCTCGAATCCTTGTTGAAAATCCCCTTTGTCACAGTTCATGGTCTCCCACTGTACTGTGTGTACAGAAGGTTTAAGGAGATGACTCCCCTGACAAGAGCATTGTGCACAGATGGATGAAGAAGTTTAAAGAAGGGGAAACCAGCACTGAAGACAAACCAAGCAGGGGGAGACCAACCACTGTGACTAAGGGAATTTAAAAGGATTCGAGGGTTTAACGGTGACGCAAATGCATTTCTTGTGATGGAGAGTATGTGGAGTAATTACAGTTTTTTTGTATGTTTTTACTATAAATATCAGTGAAACAATACGTGACTCTTTACTTTTAATTACTATACATCTCTATGAAACCATATCACACATTTGGAGAAAACACATTACTGTCTACCTGTACAGTCTGATACAGTCTACCTGTATCAAATAGCTCAGCTGTGGAGCGTGGTGAGGGGAGTATTATCCTGTTTGACAGCTTGGTTGCCTCAGGGTCTGGACAGCCTATAATAATTAAGGGACCAAGACATTTCAAGCTGTATCAGAAGAGGTCCAAAACTCAGAAACAATAACAAAGCAACTTAAGTAGAAATGCAACTTATACTTAGTTATTAAACATAGAACATATATGTAGTTATTGATACGCAGGCACAAATTATGCCAAATGATTCCTATCACAAATAAATATTTAACCTAACGCCACATTCGAGTAGGGAGCACTACTAAAATGCTATTACAATTTCATTTGCATACTTTCAAATGGTGACATTTATGCCATTTACTTTTTATCTTCAACAAAATAGTCTTTTATGCTCTTACTCTCCATTCCTTGCTATTCATAGCCATGACCTTTTCATTATACAGCTATTAAATTCAAGCTTTCTCCCTAATCTTGTTTGTCGGTGTGGATGAGTGATTCCATCTAAGGTGAGAATCAAGTGCACTTCTGAGACAGACCAGTATTTGGAGACCACAATCATAGCCTGATGGATCACATGAAGTGGCTTACGTTCCATTTACTATTGACTCGTTTATTTACGAAAGCTCAGCTTGTTGCTAAATTGTTCACCTTCATTAAAATATAAAAAAAAATAATAATAATAATAAATCAGTTGAACTGCTCATCATCTCCTACCATGAATGAAATCGTGTGGATTTGCGTAAGGGAAATGCTCAAGGGAAAGAGTATCAGTACTAACAGTAAGACCAAAAACAACCCCTATAAGAGCTTGTTAGTCAGAGACAACAGCTGTGAGTTCAATGTTATTCATTTTTCTTCTTCTTTTTGGAGGGGTTGCACACATTCTATACGATATAAAAACAGAGCTGAGAAAACCCAAAATATGAAGACAGCATGAAGCAATCTTTTTTTTTTTAATTTTAGTTGTTTTCTCGACTTAAGCTCGGCCAACTTGAATAATTTTGTGGTTCATGGAAAATTATGGTGAAACAAAAGCATTTGCATTCTCATTTGGAGAGTGTGAGTTCTAATCCCGGCAGAGCAGATAGGCTCTACTTTAAGTGGGCACTGGGTGGTATATTTGCATTTTCACGCTGATCATCGCAACACTAGCCAGTCATGGGTGTAAATTTGTGTGGGCGAATAGTGTTGTTGACAAAAGAATTATGTGAAATTGTTCTTGTTTGTGACTAACAATGAGAAGTTAAGTAATGTTAACAAAAACTATTCAAGTTGGCTAAATCAAAGAATTTAGAATCAAAGAATTATTTAACAAGTAGCCTTCCAATTTAACACAGTATCAATGGCTATGATCTTAAATTGAGAATACTCAAAAATCTATTCCATCACATCCCCTTACTGTTTTGAGTTCTAACTTTTCTTTGCGCCAGTGTGGATTTTGAAACACCAAAAATCAATTATATCGAAATCAAAGATTAAGAACAATTCAATTTTACAATGAAAAATTAATTCCCATATTCCATAGGAGCTGCTCCTGAAGCATGAAATGCATTTTTAACAATACAAAACACTCCAGTGGTCAAGCCATCGTCAACCAACATTTTATTTCCCAAAGCGTAAATCTAAGGACAAACGTATTTTAAGTGCCTGACAATCCTTGATAAATAAGGTAATGGTAGTAGATTAGTCTCAGTCATGTGCAGGCTTGAGGTAGAAAAGCACAGTAGCTGTGATTCAGGCTTGACTCAGATGACTCATGCAGGTCTGGCAGGAGCAGCCTAGCCGTCTACAGGTCTGACCACAAACACACATAAGCCTCACTTCAACAAAGCCAAGTCATTTCTTATTAATGGGAACAAAAGAAAGCGAAATTCACACCGCTGGCACAGTTTCACTAACAGATCTATGAACAGACTCAATTGCATTAGAATTAGTATTGATAAGTACGTAGTAGTATTAACGCCACTTCTAGTAAAAAGTTAAACAAAAACAAAAGATCTCTTCATAAGAATTCTCCCAGATCATAAAGACATAAACCAACCAAGAGCTAATCACGTTATTTTTTAACTAATATGTAGGAAAGACTAAAGATAATCTCCTTGCTTTTCGATACACTTTCTCCACTTGTCAACAAGCTTTCGTATTCCCTCAAAAACATTTTTTAAGGCTGAGCTACGAATGCACCGCTGTCTTCACTTCTTCGTCAGAAGTGAATCTTCATCCTCGTAGGGCTGATTTCAGGGAACCAAACAGGTTAAAGGCTCCAATGGAGCAGGATCAGAACTATAGGGAGGATGCTTTAACCAACAATTTCTTTTCACCTTCCTTAGAGTATCGGTGCAAATTTTATTTTTATGCAGATATCCATAGCTTCTGTTTATGCTCTCCTGTGAGTTGTTTCGGTGCCGGGTACACCTTCAGACAACAAAAAACGATTCACTGCACGCTGATTTTTGTTTTGTGCAAATCACAAGCGGAACATCCATCTTTGCTCCCACCACAGACACAAATGAACTGATGCAACATGTTAACATCTGCACAGAAGTGAGGAGCCTTGAACGGAAAGTGCGGATAATTTTTGACTCACCCTTGTACAGAAGCGCACAACTGGCTAGAGTTGTTGTAACAGAATGCCATCTCTCCAACCCATAAAGCATGACCAATTTGCTGCCTCGGCTACAGACTGCTGTGGTACAATCAGGGTTCGAACTATCAATCTTCTGACCACAGAACAAATGGCATGATATATATGTATGTGTACAGTATCAGTGAATTATTATATTTCTTCATATGCTTTATCAATACAAGTTACTTTTGTTCAACAATAAACACGTGCATTTGACTGCAATAGTTTTATGTACAGTAAAATATGAATGATAAACATTTAACCCTTATGTTTATAAAAACATTTTTTAAACCTTCCATTCTTATTTTTTTAAAGAAAAGATCCAATATCAACCCTAAGGAAAGCAAACAGATATGTCCATGGCATCCGTACTGCAGATCCAAACATGATTTCATTAAATTGCCTTCAAGCCTCATATTTCACAATAACCGTTCTGAAATCAAAAGCATGAGATTGGAAGTGAAACTGAACAGCTGTGTGAAGGACTACAGTAAGCTACAGAACGAGCCATCTGTGGGTCACAGTGTGTACTAACCCGAGATGAGGTCAAGCGGTGCTGCAGCCAGCCTCTACATCATCAAAGGCACACAAGCAGCTCAGCAGTGCTAATCTTATTTCACTTTTTCACTCTCGTGCAGTAGCTGCTGGTTATTGCTCAATTATGGAAAAAAGGTAGATGAGGTTTACGCAACCACAAACTTGATTAAAACTCAAAGGAGCCTCAAATTTCTTCACGATAGAATCATACATGCTTACAAAAAGATTCCTTGAAGGTTCTTTTGATGGTTAACGCTTCTAGATCGCTACAGGGAATCTATTTGGAACGTTCTTTAAGAGCAGATACTGATGAGTTGCTGAATTTACTTCTATTTACTAAAAATGGTACCTGTTGTATAGTGTGTAGAAATGTATTCAGAAAATATTAAAAGGACAAATGTATTATATTAACTATGAATCTAAAAGATGAATATAAATATTAAATATTGCTAAATTCTAACTATGAATAAAAGACATCATTCCAGGTTAGATGGATTAAATAGACTCATTGTTTATCAGACTGATCTTTGAGGTCCCAGACATGTTTCATAGGTGTTTTACCAATTATTTTATTATGGTGTGTTTCAGAATATGCTATTAACTTTGGTCAAATCATTTCAGGTTAATCTAAACCTTTACACAGGACAATTTCACATATTTCTTTTAGAATACTGCAATGAGTGTGCAGCTATAATACGAATGTTTGCTCATAACATGCACCTCTAACTGAAACCCAGTCAAATAAATTAAAATATTTAAGGGTATGGACTGGAAGAATATGGATGAAACTTTAGCAGATTATACCCATGCAGAGAGTTGGGAAAAAAATAATCTGAAATATTGATTATGCTTACAGCCAAAACAGTATTGGTGCAGATTTTATTTTATATATATACTGTGTATA
>JAQMYL010000038.1:8584291-8599947 GCA_030014365.1 Clarias pachynema
TATATATGTGTGTGTGTGTGTGTGTGTGTGTGTGTGTGTGTGTGTGTGTGTGTGTGTGTGTGTGTGTGTGTGTGTTCCTCATCCGCCGCAATGTTGATAAGCTTAATAAGAGGCAAACAAAATGTTACACTGCCTTTTTTAGGCATCATTTAAAACTATGCCTATTGCAGTATTTATCACGCCTGTATGTTTAAATTAAAGCATAAGCAGCAGTTATTTCCATGCAATGGTGATTAATTATTTTCTTCCAAAGCCTGACCCTTTTAACTTTTATCAAATATGAGTAGAATTAAAAGGAATTTCCGACATATATTTTATATCCCAACAAGTCTCCCTGTCAGTTATTCTACATAGGCAAACCACAAGAGAAAAGAAAATGCATTGTATATGCAATATTTCATATGATGGTTTAGTTAGAAGCAGTTTTGTTAGCACCACAAGGAAGTGAAAATTCATTTCGCAGCATAAAGAAACTTCTTTACGATTTAAACATTCATGGTATGAAATAATTCTTTCAGCGTGAATCCACCAAAGACTGTAAAAGTACCATGCATCAAAAGGCTCTTTAAGGACCTGAGAAATAATTCTTCTACCCAATCGCTCTAAAGAACCTCTTCTGGCACCTTTATTTTCAAGAGTATATGAACAAACTCCCCTCCAGTGTTATAGCTATAGTCAGGAGGATTTAATAAAAACCAGTTTTATTGCTCCTGGTAGTAAAGTCATAGTACTTCATTGAACACCAACGGTCTGTGACTAGTGATATGTGTTATGTGTCACCACGCAAAACAGATCAGTTAAAATATATTTTTTGAAAGATATTCTAAAAACAGAACATAATCCTGTTTGCAAAATAGCCATTAATACATTCTTTGAGTCACAAATATGAGTAAGTTAAAGATACAAAAAACAAAACCCCCTACAAAACATATTTCTAATTAAATGTGACTCAATAAGCCTATAGCAAAAACTCCAAACTGCTCAGCTGCTCTGAAGCGGCCAGCTTAACTCAAGCTGGCATCAAGTCCTACACAACTGCTGCAGTTCTACATTGGCAAACTACACTGATAAGATGGATATACTGCTTCTTCTTCAAATTGCTAATATTGAAATCTTTGTCTAAGTTCAATTGTTTTCGTTGATTTATACCTACAGCAGGTTAATCTACTTAACTAGGACAAAACGTTCTGACCTCACTGAAAGGAGCTCCAAATGGATATTGACACGATGACGATTGGCTTTAGTCACATAATGAATTGGCAGGAACAAAAGAACTGGTTCAACACAGGTGTGTGGATCCCTCATGCCTCATGTAGCCTGGCCAGGCTGTGTCTATTCTCCTACAATGCTACAGACCTTAAGACAACATTGACCAACTATTCCTCTGGAAGCCAGGATTGTTTGCTGATTTTGTTCCCTGCCATATTTGATTTAACCATTGAGTTAGTGCCCAGACTAAGATGTGTTTTAACAGGGAAATCAGTTTTTTTTTTCCTGGACTCTAGACCTTGAAGACTTAAGTATCTTCGACTCACTGGAGCATAAGCCTGGATCCTTTCGCATCACCCGCAGCACACAGCGCTGTTTCAATTACACGCTCATTAACTTGTGCACCGCTAATAAGGAGAATCAGGCAGGATACCCCTTTAAGAGAGCTTAACAGGCACTTGAAACCAAAGAAAGTCAAGAGTGTGGCATCCACAGCATATGGGACCAAGTGCTCAGATCTAATGTAGGATTACTGCTTCTTAGGGAAATGGACTTAATACCTTATAGTTAGTATAATTCAGTTCTAAGACAAGGGTTGAGATTTTTTTTTTGTACATTTGCATTGCATTTCCATAAAGAGGGAAATGTGTGTATATAACATATCTGATCATTAAAGCAGTTACGGTTACTTGTTTAAAAGGTTTGATTTTTTTTTTCTTGCCAGTGAAAAAGCAGAAGGCAAAAACAGACACATGAGGATTACTGAAAACCTAAAGCCTGCCTAATTGCATGACATAATATAAAGGTTGGGACAGAAACAACATTAAATAAGGCAAGCAGTAAAACAGGACCGTTTAATGCAGACTGTACTGTACATTGCTGACACCTTAGGAAGAAGGACTTCCCCACCTCCTAAATCCCAGTTTAAGTCTTCATAGTAAGTATTGCAGTCTCTCACCAATAAACCTATTAATACCAGACTTACTGATAGTGGAAATCCCACGCAACGCACTTTAACTAAAAGAATTTCGATATTGCCCCGGGCACATGGTTTATTGCCTACAAATAAATCCCTTCGGATAATCCGTGCAATAGCAGGGAAAGTTTGCCAAATCGAATACACGTTTATCAATTCTAATCCGTTGTGCAACCACGTAGCCATTTAAGACTGACAATATAAACACAACCTACAGGTATTTCTCAACCACAACAACAAATAAAAACAATGCACGTAGTAATAATGCGCTTTGATGTGAGGATGTCATCGTTCTGGGTTACAAAATAAAAGAAAAAGATCAAACGCTTAACGCTGGCAGAG
The DNA here is from genome assembly GCA_030014365.1 of Clarias pachynema. NCBI lineage: Eukaryota > Metazoa > Chordata > Actinopteri > Siluriformes > Clariidae > Clarias > Clarias pachynema. The sequence goes on from JAQMYL010000038.1 coordinate 8,586,819, forward strand.
CACAAATACGCACGCGATCTCTTTCTTTCCCTCTCTCACACACACACATGTATATATAATACCTTGCATGCAGTCGGCTTCGGGAGCCGGAATCATCGCTGCACCCTCAGCAGAGTCGTTCAGAAGGATCGCCCGGAGAACCGCAGGAAAACCCACACGCTCAGCTCTGCTTCCCCCGGTATGTGAAGGAGAAGTGCGGCGGCGTCGGCATCTGTTTCTCTCTCAGTCTCATCACTTTTTTAGACTGTGTGAATGAGCGAGAGAGCGAGCGAGCGAACGAAAGCACGCACGGACGGGCGGGAGGAAAGAAGGAAACGGAGCTCCCCTCCCCTCAAAGCGCTCGCGCGGACACGCTTCCCGTTGTGCGCTGCGCGCGGAAAGTGTGCGCTGCTGCCTGTGAGTGTGTGTGTGTGTGCGTGCGTGCGCGTTCTAAATTGCGCGTCTGGCAGAGGGCGCGCGGAAACGGCGCGAGAGGAGGAGGCGCGTCAGGTGATCAGATAAAGCGGGGCTCGTGCTGGAGGTAGAAGTGAACAGTGACCAGGCTGTCAGTGAGGTCCGAACGCAGGATAAGAAAGTCTGATTATTCTTAAATGGCACCAACTGATGGAAAATTTGCTCCCAAGATAATTTGCAGAAATATAAATCAAAATGGGGGGAAAAAAGGCACCTAGTGTTGGGGTGCTCTGTTGGGGTGCTCGGGGTTTTTAGAATAGGGGAAAGAAATCCATCTATCCATCTACTATCCAGCTTCTCCTGTGGAGAGGGCCTGAAGGCTATCCCAGGGAACTTAGGGCACAAAGCAGGGGTGGCAACCATTCCATGACAAGCACGCACACATTCACACACTACAGGACTTTCTTTCAGCTTCTCGTTTTATCCGGGCTTTGGACCGCCACTACGTGCATCGGCTGGGTAGTATGGTGCATGGCAACCCACCAACAGCAAGGCTCGAACCCAGATCCCCAAATCAACAGCCTAGAGCCTTAGGCCTGGTCCACCATTCCCCTCAATCACACGCTACAGGAAATTATTAAATTCCAATGAACCTACATCGCATGTCAATGGACTTTGGGAGGAAACCAACTAATCAGAAGGAGAACATGCAAATGCCATGCACACAAAGCAAAGGCAAGGTAGGAACCTTCAACTTTACAAACGTGCTAACCGCTGAGCCACCATGCCCCCAACATATTCAATTATTTGCAGTAATCTGCCTGAGTGGTCAGCATCATCAGGGGTTAAAAGTTTATATCGCCTCTGTTCTCTCTCTCTCTCTCTCTCTCTCTCTCTGTGTGTTTGCATATACTCTAATTTCCTCCCACAGTCCAAAGACATGCATAATAGGCTGATTGAGGTTTCCAAATAGCCCATATTATAAGTAGGCGTGTGCTTGTGCCCTGCAAAAATCAATCCATCCAGGGGGGCATAAGCCTAACCCATGTCACATGGCAGGGTACATCCTGGATGGGATGCCAACCATTGCATGACAAGCTTACACATGTTCATACAATCAATCACGGAATTCCAATCAAACTAGGTCGCGTGTCTTTGGACCAACCAAGAACAGAGAGAACACACCGCAAATCCCATGCACACAGAGCAAAGTCAAGGTAGGAACCTTCAGCCCTTTAAACTTGCGAAACGCTGAGCCTTTTAAAATTATTTGCAGTAATCCACCTGAGTGGTCAGGTCCACCTGAATGATCCAGGGTTAAAAGTTTATGTGTGGTGGTATTTGCCTGTACTCTAATTTCCTCCCACAGTCCAAAGATATGCATAATAGGCTGATTGAGGTTTCCAAATTGCCCATAGTATAATGTATGAGTGGGCATATGCTTGTGACCTGAAATGGGTTGACAACCAATCCAGTGACATCCCGCCCTACCTGCCCCTATACTTGCACCTTGATTTCCCTGTGATAAGCTCCAGGACTTCTGTGACCCTACACATGGAAAATGAATGAATTTGATACAGTTTTCATTCCGCTGATGTGAGTCACAGACCCGCTAATTTGTTGTTTGCATTACATGCTACACCGCATTTCAGTTTTGAAATAGCACGTCTCTCACGTTTTTCCAGCAGTGTTGTTTTCATTCGTTAAAACAATGAGATAGCAGCTAGTCATTCAGGTTTCTCTAAATATTATTCCTTTATTTATATGAGGTGTTATATGAGTTATATATAACCTACCATACAGTAGTTGTGCTAGTATGACTAATGTATGTTACAGACTGCAAGTATAGTCAGTATACCATAACCATAGGAGTAGTATTAAAAGGGATGCTGAAGTGTAGGTACAAGTTGTTCTCTTGGTCAGGGATTAAGAATACTATTGAGTCAAACCTATTGGAGGAGGTTATTACAGAGATAGACAGGTCTTCAATCTTCATTTGAAGACATACAGTGACTCTGCTGTTTGGAAAGGCAGTGGAAGTTCATTCTACCACCTGTAGGTAGGACAGATGATGGGTCCATTCTAATGTTTTTGAGGCTAAAATGAAATATGGTGTCAAATTCTCGATCTTATCTCCACGTTGTTGAGGAAAATAACAAAAAGACAACAACATGAACATGTCCAGCAGAAAACAAATAGGTTGATGCTGAGTTCCTGACAGATACCTAGGCAAGAGCCCACCAGGTTGCTGGTACTATGAGTAAAACAAAGGACATCATCTTGGCTGAGAGAGTCATTATCTATCCACTTCCAGGAAACAAGGAAGACAGTTGCAAAAGACAGAGGAGACAACTATTTTTAAAAGGTAAGATAGTCGTCCCTTTAACAAGTGTGATTGTTTACCTTACTATTCCGACTAGTTTTTAAGAAATTCTAATAGAGGAAATTAATTGCAATAAACAAAACAGTTATATTTCAACATGACCCCATACATTTGTAACTATAGGAACAAAACAGTAGAAATAAAAAAGACTATGTGCATACAGTAAATATATGAAAATTAGAAGCAGCATTGTATGCAATCCACAAGTATTTCACTCGTTCATGTTCCCTAGGTGCTAACCCGTTATCCGTAATCTTATTCTGGTGGTCACGCCATGCAGGGCATCATGCACACACACACACACACACACACACACACACACACACACACACACACACACACACACACACACACACACACACACACACTTCACAACTAGGGGCAATTTCAAAAAGGTCTCATAGGTTACTTAAAGTGTGTTTGTTAATCCGCAAGCTGTAATATCTCACATATAATGCACTTTGTTTTATCTCAAACTTCATCTGTTTCACTTCACGTCCAAATGTGCTATTTCAGTGTCTATGTAAATGAGCTACTGCCAAGCCATGCACTTGAGAAAAGCAGAGCTAAGCACCGATGGGTGAAGCTGAGCAAAAAGCCAGGGGGTATCTTCTTACACCCATGAGGTCACTTTAGGGGGGAAATCTAATTAGCTTGTTTAAACCCCCTCTGATGCGCAAATGGTGAAAAGACAAATTGCAGGGAATGTTTTCAATGCAGCATGATGCAGCATGATGGGTGATTGGAAAGTAATCAGCCCAGGGAGCACACACTGTAACCCAAGTTGAGGCTCACTCCAGGGAACACGAAAGTGTTCGGCAGGAATATTACCTGCCAAACCACCATGCCATCCCGTACAAGGAAGAAACACCATAGAAGTTTGAAATAATTTGCCATACAGTACAGTTTTGCTTTGGATTGGAAATGGTCAATGTTTTTCCAAGTAAATATTTTCACGCCAAGATGATTTCAGTATAAAATGGAAAACAGCACCTTTATTCTTCACTGTATCTGTGGTAAAATGGATTTGAGGGTGCAATCCAAGCCTATTTCATTTTCATAGATTTCTACCTTCTAGTCAGAAAATCAAGGTGGTGCAATAGCAGTAGAGGGAAAAAAAAGTGGCTCTATGTGGGACATGGAGTAAAAAAAAACATTTGTAAATGTACAATGTAAAACCCATACTCATAAAAATATTTAAATACTATGTGTGGCATGCTGGCTTAGTGCTTAGCAATGTTGACTTGCACCTTCAGTGTTGAGGGTTTAAATATTGCCTCTGGTGTATGCTATTCAATAAGATTAAAGCAGTAAACATCTGGAGTTTTTCATCCATTAAAGGGATTGTTCATTTTTTAAAGTTGACATCATATAAAAATATAACAATAGATCTTGGTCGTTATAACTTTTCATGCTCTGCACACCAACCGTGAAGTTTGCACCCAGTATGTGAGCACAATGCAAGTAATCGTAGCCAAAATCAACAGCACCTTATTCTGTGCAAAAATGCATTCCAAAGTTACGCTGACCTTCTGATGAAGCTTTTCCAGTCCCACTGAGATAAATCACATTGGTATCTTGTATTAAGTACAAATCTGATGAACTTCTTTCCTCAGAAATAACTGTATGCCTAGTTCTGGTTAGCCATATGTCTAGTTCCGGTTAGCCATACAGTTAGCAGAGCAGAACACTTTATAATGAACAAGACCTATGGGGGCAGCACAGTGGCTTAGTGATTAGCGCTGTCGCCTTGCAACTTCAGGTCCCAGGCTCGATTCCTGTCTGTGTGAATGAAGTTTGCATGTTCTTGCTATGCTTGGTGGGTTTCCTCTGGATTCCCCGGTTTCCTCCCACAGTCCAAAAACATGCACATTAGGCTAATTGGTGTTCCAAAATTTCCCATAGTGTGCGAATGTTGAGTGGACGTAAATACAATGGTCACCATTGGCCTCCACAGTCCCTAGTTGGACTACTGAGGTTCGAAGGTGGACGGATGGAAGACCTATTGTCATGTACTGTACTCAACTTTGATTATTTTCCCATAGTGACATTGGCTAAATGACTGTGATATATAAATGCTTTAATGGCTCAACTTAAGTGATGCTTGAGAAAATAATCGTCATATTGTATTGGCTAGCTTGTTATTTATTCAACACAGGCTATTCAATTCTAAAAAGCTGTAGTGTTTTGCAACTAAACAGAGCTGTGTCTCACTGATCAATAGTTCATCAGCAGAAGACACAAATCTAAGACATCACATTACACTGATAACACACCTGCATGCACACATCCACCCACACAAAGATTTATCCATATAATCAGGTTTTTAAACTCTATTTTATGGCACTGCCACTGTCTGAGTAATAAAAAATGTATTCACTTCAATCAATACCTAAATGACTCCTCAACTGCGACTACAAAATTATAAACTGGCTACAATACCTCAAGAAGCCGACTGTATATTATTAAGAAAATCACTAGAACCATTCATTTCTTTTCTTTTCTTTTTTTTTTTTTTTAACCTATTCTCATATTAACATCCAAACTGTGTCATTTGGTTAACTGTAATTGATCTCAAATATAAAATTTTCTTTCTGTTACTTCCTTTCTTTAAGCTCATGCCACATAATGCTTGAAAACCAACATTCCATTTTGTTTGTGTATTCATGCATTTTAGTGAATTTCTTTAAACAGAGTTTAGAGCACAGAGCTTATGATATATGAAATTTTTCAACTGCAGCAAAAAATAGAAAGGGTATAAATGGTTTGATATTGTGGTTTAATTTGGTATATCCTTGGTAAAAAAAAAATTTAACTTGGAAAAGTCTCATTTAGCACAAGGACTGTGATTTATATTTCAAGTTTAAACTGTAAGAGAATGCATAAACAGAAATATGGTATCAATAAAATTTATCACTCACAAAATTAAAAGGGGAAAAAAAATGCACTGACAAATGTTCACCCAGCAACAGTAAGGGAAAGAACAGCCAACCCCTTTTCATCCCATTATCAAATATGTCCATTAAATGCAAGAGAGAATTGATAAATGGACAGCTATTGTAAAATAGCACTTTAAACAAGCCCAGAGACCTTTTCTATATGTCTACCACCAAATGGGTCATCTACAACAGCCAGGTAAGGTAAAATATTCACAACAACACTCTTCCTACTTACCCTACCTTGATGATGTAGTCATCCACTCCAACACCTAGAGTAACCATCTACACCATCTCAGAAATGAGTGCCATCAGGCTGTACTCATTGCCAACCCACAGAACTGTCATCTGGTCCTGACAGAGGCATATTACCTGGTGTACAACTTTAGCAGAGGATTGCTGAAGCCGCAAAAAACTCAGGTAGAGACTGTCAGAGTGTGCCAATACTCCACCACCAAGCGAAAGGTGTGTGCAATTCTGGGGCTGGCCAGATATTACTGAAGATATGTTCCTTACTTCTACTGCCTCTCCATTGTCAAAGCTCATGAAGGGCCTACCAGAGTAAGTGTGCTGGGCCGAGGCCACCGAGCAGGCATTCCAGGCCCATTAAGCCGTTGCATGCTTCCCTGTGCTGAAGAATACAGATTTTGACTGCCCTGTTACTGTGAAAATGGATGCATCTGAGACAGGCCTGGATTCTGTGCTGCCATGAAGAATTTGATGGTGAAGAACTTCCCATATTGTTTGTAGGTTGCACACTCACCCCCACAGAAAAAAAAAAATAAATATGGTGGCTGTGTAGCATGAAGCCCTGGCCATTAAATGGACAGATAAAAACCTAAAATATTACTGCCACAGTGGTGCTAAAATGACAGAGATGCTTCAGCAATAAACATTCTTACAAATCTTGATGGCAAGCTGTCACCTCAACCCCTATCACATGCTGGCACTCGACTTCACACGACTGCCTTGGTGGTGCTAAAAGGACAGCATCGCTTCAGCAATAAACCTTTTCACAAATCAGGATGGCAGGCCAGCCGTCTCAACCCCTATCACGTCCTGGCACGGCTTCAGCACTACTGGTGTTTTTATACCAATGACACATGGCTACTGGGCAGGGTCTGGTGTGGCATAATCATCAGCATGCCTCACCATCACCGAGAGGAATAGACAACATAAAAGGGGGCCAAGAGTGACAGAAGCCAAGTAAGTTGACGGGCTGTTACACTCATGCTGATGCATGTTTTAGTTCTCTGTGCAGACATTACGGATAAGAAATTGGGGCTCACACTAGCCAGCTGAACTCTCTGCCTAGAAAAAGCACTCCAGATTGCCCCCGCTGTGCCTCCCAGTTGACACCCTCTTAGCCGGCCTACTGTCTGAGCTTGGAGACCTGACTTTTCAGCATGACTGCCCCATCTACACTGGCTCTCTCCTTCTCTCTCACTCCTCATTTTCCTAGTTCCCAAACCAAGACAATAAAAAGAGCAAAACTCATTTCCTCTAGTCCATGTGTCTGTATTCTGCCTCCATTGTTGCAAGTTGTGACGAAATGTATCATCTTTCAGGACCCTTCACCAACTAGTCATCAGTATACCATGCCTCAATAATAATAATAATAATAATAATAATAATAATGATAATATAGAAGAAAAGAAAAATCTGTGACACATGGTATACGGCATAAGATTCTTCAGTGTTTGAATCAAACACAGTATCTAAACATGAATTTACTTGACAGTTATGCTGCAGTGTATAATGTAGCGAGTGATAAACTTTAATTGCCCACTGATAAGCATAAAAAATGTCTTCATTAGGCTAATGCTGAACACCTTACATCTTTCTCTGTAAAGGCCCACGCTTGTTAAACAAGCATTTGCAATTCACCTTGCCACGAGTGTGATGTTAGATAAGTTGTTCTGTTTTTCCTTTCTTTCTCTTTCTCACCATCTCCCACTGTCTTTGGCTCAGTCTGTTTTCAAAGCTATCTGTATTGAAAGGGAAAACCCATTGCGTGTGAGCGAGATGCCGATAACGATTGTCAGGCATAATCTCCACCTTGCCTGGTGGACCCAGCAGGAGTAGATGTCTGACCTGACTCATGCCAATACTCTATTTAACAGTGTGTACTTTATTAGAACCATAGAACTTTCTAGTCTCGAATTTTTCTACTCACAAAACTATTAGGTCATAATAATAATAATTTTATTATTTGTAAGACAATATTTATAAAGTTACCAAGGTTTGGATTAAATCGATTTCAAAAGGCTCAGTAATGATCACTTTTATAATGCTGGTTTGTGAGTTACACCACTTCAATGAAATCCATAATAAAATGTACCCAGGGGCCCAACATTAGTTACATTTACATGAACCCTACATGTTCCACTTATAATAACAGCCCAATCTGAAACACCTCGATCTGAACATTCTGACCTGACCTTGATTGGAATGATTTCAACCAGATTGAGTGGGGTGGAGTAAAAAGTCCTCCTGTTTAATTGTTTCTTTTTCCACCTGTAATATGGCAATATAAAAGTCATTCCTCATGATGTTTGTTAGGATTAAGATCTGGACTCGCTTGCAAAACTTTATTTAATACCATACTCCATGTCTTGTTTTTGGAATAAATAGAGAACAACCGTACTCTGGTCTCATCGTATACGGTATATATAGTAAATCTTCCAATAAACCCACACATGAATAACATGAGAGATTGTAGAGAGATTGCTGTACCATGGCAGCCTCCCTGATATAGTAAGTCTTTTTCAACTTTTTATATCAACTGTAAAATGGCAGAAAATGCCACTAAACAAGATCTTTGTGTAGGCAATAACTGTTCTACAGCAGAGGCTCCACTTTAGATGTAAAGATATACAGTATAAGGGCGATTTCAGTGTTATGGAAAACAAAAAGTATGGACAAGCTTAGTGTGAGTGAATGAATTTCCATACCATATAATGTAATCTTTTCATATGAAACAAAAAAAATCCATAAAAGTTCATAGAATCATTTACATCTTAAAAAATATACAGGTGTTTTATCAGTGCAGGTTTTCTACAAACCAGCTTTAATTTAAAAACAATTGCAGAAAGCATTACACTTGTACCATAACAGAGGTTATACTATATGCAAAAAGTGTATGACTCAAATTATATAAAGAACATACTGGAATATTGAAGTTTAACATGAAATATTTAAAATAGTAATTATAATAATTTTTTTTTTAAATTATTAAACCAACCATAATTGCTGACTTTTTTAAAATGCTTACTCCCTCTGTTTCTTTTCCTCTCTTTTTCTTTGTAATTGCCATCATTTTTGTGCCTCTTTGTGGTTTTTGATGCTCAGCATTGGACTTTATTGTTTAATTTACAAGTAAAAGTTCAGGCAATATAAGCAGTGGACAGTGTTTTTAGTGTATCAGTATGGTTGGGTAGGATCCCTATGAATTATACCTACTTTTTGTTTCCCCATGATAAGGTTGACCTTTACATGGAATTGGCCATCATTATCAGCAAAATGAATAATGGTAGTGCAAAGCCTACAGCCATTAAAATAAGCGTATTTGCTCCACATTCTTGCAGTCAGATATTTCACACACACACACACACACACACACACACACACACACACACACACACTAGGTGTATAAATGCAGAACAGTCTGTTCAGCTAGGGCTTATTAATATAAGTAGACAACCTTACCCTCATGGCTGCCATAAAATGTGATTAGAATTGAGGGAACGCTTGTAATTCCTAAAATTCCCCATTCTTTATTAGTTTGTAAGCAGCAAATCTGCTTTAAAATATGTGCCCAATTAAAAGGCAATTAAAAATAGATGTGGCACATGACCATGGTGAACTTTTATCTCGAGGGTCTTCACAAATAACAGTTGGCGTTTAATGTTTATTTAATGGATTATATTTGGAGTTCAAAGTACCACTGAGAGATCTTCTTCTGCTTCAGATTCTCCCCACTGCAGCAAACTGAAATCTCTCGAAATTGAAGAAGAGGAATATTACCATTCCTTCAGGATCAATGATACCAGTGTCACTGTAATAACTAAAATTGTATACCGAAACACTTCCTGGTTACCCCTGACACGCTAGCATCGAACTATTCGTGCAATTATTTTTTAACTATGTTTCATCATATCAAGAATACCTGAGCTTTTTATAATAATTTCCATTATAGGAATTACAGCCAAACTCGTAACCGTGACCTCGAAGATTCATTCAGTACACAAATTGAAAAAAGATTGTGTGCCGTTTTTGAGTTCATTATGTGAATATTTTCTCTCTGAAGTTTAGAAATCAGACGGGATACCGTATTTTCACACTTAACATCCAAGTCAGTCACCATGACAACATGATGTCCAAGTCCTCCTATTCATGCTGAAACATTTCTTTTTGGAAGGAAGAGTTGAATGATTGGGATTCTTTTATCTGACTCCTTGGGTGGTGGAATAATATCTATGTTCTAATCATGTTGATGTTCCTGCAATGGATTGGCACTGGGTCCAGGGTGTACTCCACCTCGTGCTACAAGTCTCCTGGGGTAGGCCCCATCATGACCCTGTATATAGTATAAAGCGGTATAGACTATGAGTGAGAGTGATGTTGCTGTTCAGAGTTATGAATCCTACTCTTATGAATGCTTAAGCACTGAAATGATATCAAGACCTGTGCAAATGTAGTACATGGATAGAGGAAATACATGTTTTATTTTGCTGATTACAATATGATTAGTTTGGTCAAATACACAGATTTGCATGATGCACAAGGTGGAGGCATACTAAAAAAATGAATAAGCAAAAAGCAAAGCTAACTAGGAAATATTCAAAGCAACAATAAAACAAAGCAAATCAAAATATATTGATGCAACCAAAAATGCTCAGTAACAACAAATATTAGTGCTGAAGTAAGACTTCACATAGCCTTAGTACATCGTTTATATAGGCGAGCCGTTGACAGGCTGCAGGTGATTGTAATCAGTATGATGAAGAAGTTGATTGAGAGTATTGAAATTGTGGGAAAAGCAGTTTAATTAGCATTTTTTTCACATAAACCCTTTTTATAACCCTGCAATATTACTCTGTCATTTTTTGGGTGCACATGAACATTATATTTATTAAAGGTGGGGGAAAAATGTCATACAGAATGAACAGATAATGTCTTCAAAGTAGATATAAAATACAAGCTTACTAGAAAAGTTCACCCGGTTAAAACTAGAGGTAACATGAGACCCCTGTAAAAGGTGGGTTGTAATGAGTTACATTTACTCCGTTACATTTACTTGAGTAACTTTTTGAAAAAAAAATTACTTCTATGAGTAGTTTTACTGCACCATACTTTTTACTTTTACTTGAGTAGATTTGTGAATGAGAAACGCTACACTTACTACGCTACATTCGGCTACACTCGACTCCTTACTTTTCGTACCATTAATTCTACACATTAGATATTCTTTATTTTTGCCAGAGAAATGTGGATCTACCACATGACTGTGTTTCACCGATCAGACGTGGCAACAATAATCACATGAATCCATTTAACGAACCAGCCGCAATAACAATAACCACATGTAGTCACATGACCACACAAAACTGGTTGCAAAGCGGGGAAAAAAATCTTCAGCTGTGGTAGACAGCGAATGAAAACATAAAAATAGCCTCATATAATGTCAATAATTTGTACATTATTTTATCATTTTGTTTGGCTGCTTACATAATGTCTGAATCAGTTACTCAGACTACTTGTGTAGTCTTTTCACAAAATACTTTTTTACTCTTACTTGAGTAATATTTTGGCTGACTATTTTTTACTTCTACTAGAGTAATATTATTTTGAAGTACAGATACTCTTACTTGAGTAAAACTTTTGACTACTCTACCCACCTCTGCCTGTACCCCTATTTGTACATTTATACAGATACAGATATCAAAAATGAGTTTCTTTTGAAACTGAATTGGTGCTGGTCAAATTGATAAAAGTTCAAGAATGTTTAACACATGTTAACAATTGTTTAACTGAGCATCTCCAGTATCAGTGACAACTTTGGACACATCTATTCATTTAATGAATTCATTCATTCTACCATGGTTCTACAGATGGGAATAAATACAATGGTCACCTTTAGCCTCCACGATCCATACTTTAACTACAGCGGTTCCTAGATGGATGTATGGATTAATTTACTATTTACTATTACTATTTTCTACAAAATAACAAAATTGAAGAGATAAACACCATGAAACAACACATATGGAATCATGTAGTAAACAAAAAAATATATAAAACAAAATACATTTTCATATTTAAGTCCAGCCACCGTTTACAGTGGGACCTCCTTCAAGACTGTTGGTATATCATTTCGCGCTATTACCACATAAAGCTGGATGAGAGAGTGCCAATAGTGCATAGACGCCATCCCTTAAATGCTATGTCTGTCCAGATCTTTTGACTGGTACTGTACATTTATGAGGTATGAATGTCTAATGAATTAGTTCCAGTGTTTAACCAGCATTGCTATTTAATACACTCACCCCTACTGTATATGAATGGGGAATCTGAGGAAGTGTATTTGGTATTTGGCCAAACCTTTTTAATTATTGAATTTAGGTTTTACAATCAGGCCCCTTATGCCCAGTGAAGGGCAATCTTATTGCTTCAGCATATCAAGACATCTTGGACAATGCTATGCTTCCAACTTCGTGGCAACAGTTTTGGAAAGACCCTTTTCTATTTCGACATGACTGTGCCCCAGTGCACAAAACATGACTATAAAGACATGGTTTGATGAGTTCGGTGTGGAAGAACTTGACTGCCTCACATGGAGCCCTGACCTCATCCCCATCGAGATCCTTTGGATTGAACTGGAACAGAGATTGCGAGCCAGGCTTTCTCGTCCAACATCAGTTCCTGATCTCATAAATTCTCTACAGAATGAAAGTGAACAAATTCCCACAGAAACACTCCAAAATCTCCAAAGAAGAGTAGAAGCTGTTATAGATACAAAACGGGGGCCAACTCCATATTGAAGTACGTACAGTGGGGCAAAAAAGTATTTAGTCAGCCACCAATTGTGCAAGTTCTCCTACTTAAAACGATGAGAGAGGCCTGTAATTTTCATCGTAGGCATACTTCAACTATGAGAGACAAAATAGGGGAAGAAAAATCCAGAAAATCACATTGTAGGATTTTTAAAGAATTTATTTGCAAATTATGGTGGAAAATAAGTATTCGGTCACCTACAAACAAGTAAGATTTCTGGCTCTCACAGACCTGTAACTTCTTCTTTAAGAGGCTCCTCTGTTCTCCACTCGTTACCTGTATTTATGGCATCTGTTATCAGTATAAAAGACACCTGTCCACAACCTCAAACAGTCACACTCCAAACTCCACTATGGCCAAG
>JAQMYL010000038.1:8602616-8614688 GCA_030014365.1 Clarias pachynema
GCGATGGATTGGCACCCTGTCCAGGGTGTACCCTGCCTCATGCCCTAAGCCTCCTGGTATAGGCTCCAGGTCCCCGCGACCCTGAATACAGGATAAAGCGGTATAGACGATAAGTGAGAATGAGTATTAGTAGCCCATTGCCTTAACCACTGAGCCAGCACTGCCACAGGTTAGAAGGCTAATAACCTCCAAACTCACAAAACACACATTCAGCAGTTTGAATTGCTCAGTATATCAATTGAGATTGAGTATGCCTGTTCGTTGAAGGCTGAGAATGACAAATGGGAAAAAAGTCGAGGGAATGATCCAGTAAACACCGTGTGAAACTTATTCCAAATGAAGCCTGTGTGAATTCCAGCTCTCGCTTCATGCCGGGTTCTTGTTTTCAGAGCCCTTAAGCTCTGGACGAGGGTCATTTTGTTCAGAAATGGCTTCTCTCTAGAGACTCATTTACAGCCTTTTCTCCCAGCTCAGCCTCAGAGAATTGTCCTCTTGAATGAAAGAGAGGGTAGCCCCCCACCCTTTTTTTCCAGCAATGTCCACCACTTGCTTTCACCCTGTTATAATTTGATTCATTATTCTCTTGATCTCTTTCCATTGCAGTCGCTGAACAAGTAAAGATGCATTCAAATTGGAGTTTGATGGAAAACATTTATGAACATAAGCAGCTTTATTATTTATAATAGAAATTTGTGATTCTTGAGAAGAGTATGGTAGAGGTAGAAAATCTAATTAATCTAATATCCCTCTACCTCTGCTATAATCACACTTTACAAAAAGTAGCTATTGTAAAATTCTTCAAGCTAGCCTCTTAATCCTGACCTCCTGCAGAATCTTCTGACCGTGCAACTGTACAAACTCCATCCAAGACACCGAAGCACAATTACCACAGCTACTGTACCATAAACCGAAGAATGTACAAGGTTTTAGAATCTGCATGATCAACAGCTTAGTCCAAAAGTCAGGACCCACAACTGTGATTTTCTGACTTAATCACAGTAAAACACCAGTAGCCATGCGAATAACAGATATCACTAGATCCAAGTCAGTATTTCTCCTTGATCCCTTCCTTCAGGCCTTGAAACCTGTGTGCAAATGGCAGAAAAACTATAATCACAAAAAGACAAAATTGAATGTGGTGCCCAAAAGCATATGAAATATCCCTGTGGTTTTCACACAATGAAAATGGCTGACTGTGGTATGACCTGCCAGAGAAAAATATTCAAAAGCCTACTTTTCAATGTGTGCCACAACAAGAAAGATGAAGAATGGAAACGGCTCTACCTACAAAACAGTACAGAAATCAATGAACTGTACTTTATACAGTTTTATGAGGCTACAGAATGACTGAATGTTACCTCGCTAATTACCTAAGTATCTCCAACCCCAAACTACATCTCACAAAAAATAAAAAATAAATCAGCAGCAGCAATGTTCTGAAAGCAATAGAGATTTCCTGATGTCAGGATGGCTGGGTGACATGGATAATTACCTGTCAAACAGAGGCAAAGCTGGATTAGCCTCATTTTCTTGTCATCTAAATCTGTTTGATCTCTCTAGCACTGGAAAGTGACACTGCAATGCCTGCCTAGGTAAGAAATGTATACTGCACCAGATTAGGGTCCAATGTATAGTTGCATCTACACTGGTTCCAGTCGTCTGGGTTTTTTTGACACAGTGGTCCTGTATCCAAACTAACGCATTTGCAGTGATCAGCCACAGTATTAAAACCATTAGTATTTCTGTAAAACCACTTAGGATTTTGGGTTGCCCTTATGGCACTGGGGTGTTTCTGGCCCCTCCAGAGTGGCTCTGCAGGACCTTTAGGGGTGTGTTGTGATGTCTGGCACCATCTCTGGCAGCGGATCCTTTGGTTGCTGTGGGTTGCATGGTAGGTCAGTCCGGTTGAAATCCGAGAAGTTTGGAAGTCAGGTCAGCAGCCCTAGGCTCTTTGCCTGCCGGGGCCTCTGTGTGGTTGGATGTGTTGCACTGAATGCTCTGATTTGTGCTGCATTGGCTTGTCTGTAGGATTGGACATAACAGGCTGGCCTTTGGTCCCCACAAGCATGAGTATGCCTTAGATGCCCATTATCCTGTCATCCTGTTTGTTGGTATATAGTTGGTGATCAGTATTGTTCAGTTTACCTGTCAGTGGTGTTGCTGTTATTTCATATAGGTGTATATTGAAGTCAGGCACAGGCTAACAAAGAATCTTAAATTTGGTTCCAAGCTGGAGGAAGTCTGGATTTTAGTTTAATATCTGGCTGAAATGAGATACATAAGCAGTTTAAACTAAATTCTCTTCTAGTACCCAGGCTCATGCAGTTATTTACAAATATATTTTACCGGTAAATATAAATCCACATATACATTTTTTACAATAAAATGTGTATTGTTGAATTAAGCTTTTAGTGCACCCTTTATGAACAAACCACCTCCAAGCCTCCTCTTCTTGTTATTGCGGCTATTATTGTAGCGGAATCAGCATAAGTTCAACAATAATGCTTATGAGCTCTGTGATCCCAGGTCCAATTTTAGTTTAAATCATCTAAGGACATGTCTCCACTGGTATACCCTAGGCGTAGCACAGCGATGCAATGGGTTGCATTTTCACCTTACTGATCCTGACACCTTGGTTCAATATTGAGTGCAGGTTAATGTCCCATATCTATGTGGGTTTTCTGGGTTGTTCAGGTTCTTCTCACCTCTCAAAATTATGCTGGTAAAAGGTTTTGCTATGCTAAGCCAGCCTGTGTATGACTGTGTGTGGGACTGTGTGTGCATAGAGCACTGCAATGGACTGGCATCCCATTTAGTGTCTATTTCTGTTTTGTGCCCAGTGTTCCTTGCAGTTGGCTCCAGATCCACCCTGGCTGTGACGAGGATAAGCCAGTTCCCGAAAAATGAACGACTAAATAAATCTAATGAGGTTCTTTTTCTAAAACAGTTTCTGCATTGTTTTATAGATGCCTATTCAGTCATTCATAGCTGCTTGATAGAAATTTCTGTACTTTTTCTTAATTCATAACTGCCATTTTATCTGGCCCAAACATGCTGGCAAGGCTCCTTATAGATTTTCCCCCTTCCATTCTGGATACTTTATTTGGGTTGTAACTCACTGTTGGCAGTGGTGGAACCGAAACTTATATATACTACTGCTTCCCCAAGAAAAATGAGTAACTCTGACATAATCCTATCCCTCTTTCCTTCTCCATCAAGCTGTACTGTAGCATCCTTCAACCTATACACTCGAGCCATGGTAAATGTGTCACGTGTTTAGCTTTTTTTTCCCCCCTGTAATGTAACTTTTGATCGTACATAAGCATCCTTTAAATAACATGAATCAATCAATCTGAGATTTCAGACTTATGGCAGCGTTAAATATTAGTAATTGAGAAAGTGGGTCAGGATCAAGGAATGTGGATAGAGTATTAAGCTCCTTAAGTATGCTTCAAAATTGAAATTCATATGTGGAGTAGAAGCACAGGAGAAGTGAAAAGCATGCCAAATATGCAAATGCATGTAAATGCATTGAAGTTGAGTTCACCCACTTGCTGCAGAAAGAGTAAACAAGGCCTTATGGGAATGTGTGCTTTTAACTTTGTTTTTTTTTTTTAGTGTAGGGTGTGCACGCACTACTGTACCCTTTGGTAGATATTTGTTTGATAGCCTAACAATCAAGCCTACAGAACCCTGTATAATATCATTATTAAAATTTTAGCTTGCTTTAATTAAGATTTTTCCAGGAAGCTTCTCTTCTGCTGAATTCTGCAGTAATTGCCAATTAATTCTTGTATCTGTTTTTGCTTTCAAGTAACAGGCTAGTTAGTAGTGACTTACTGACAGTCTTGGCATAATATCAAAGCAAGTCCACATTTTCAAGCTGTAATTGTTTACGGCTTTTAAAAAAAAATTCTTAATGTTACCTAGAGTATATATTTTTTACACCCCACATTTAAAATCACATTTAAAGCAATAGGACACTGTATAAAATTGCAAGTTAATGTTAATTGCAATGAACTGAAAAACCTTTTATCCCTTTTCAAACCGCTCCACGAGACACGCTAGATATCTCAAATAGTCATGAATTTTAAATATTAGTATAAGCACATCTGATTTAATGCCAAAAGAAAAGTCCGGTGGGCAGGATGATAATCAGGAATATCATGAGGCCGGATGAAGAGTTGGCTCAGCAATAACAGTAGCCACAAATAAGGCCTTTTAATCCTATGTTTACATAGGTTAATGTCAACCTAAACATCGCTCAAAATTTTAAACCTAATCTACTTAGAGACAGATGTAAATGAGGCCAGATGTTTGCTCAGCATCAGTCTGGGTCATCTGGTACTAAAGTCAATAACTTGTCAATGACTCTGAGAAGTAAGTAGTCTTATAAGCAAGTAGGAGAGCAACTGTCTCAAGGGTTATCTCTTAGAATTTCTTTGCCTGGTCATAGACTAGCATGGCATCATACCAATTTCTGAAAGTTCATATAAATAATAAAAGTCATTTGTTTTAATAAGCAAGGGGCAGTCTTCTGAGACGGGATGAAAAAGTCGGTGACAAGCTGGGGATTTCTTCTCGCTGTCTCTGATGTACAACGTTAACAGTAAATAAAACTCCCACACTGAACACAGATTAATAATTATGGCACTCTTCTATAAAATATGATAGGGCTTTTTAGTAATCCACATCCTCTGTGATGAATGTCTAAAAAATCTAATCATAGACAGGCCAGTCTGGGTGAGCAGCATCTTACTAAAGGTATAGCACAAAAAAAAACATCCATACCCATTATGAATTAGATTTTTATTTATTCAGATGGAGATGCCCATTGCTTTTTCTTATTTTGGACACAAAGGCAAATAGTCCCAACCCAAAAGCTTTATGTGTAATGAAGTGGAATAAAAGCACTTCGTAATAAAGTGCTAAGTAAGTATTCAAGACTGTTCAAATTGGATTAGGATTGAGTTCACTGAATGGTCTTAACAATATAGTGGATGATATGCATCCTAATGTAGATTGCTGGGCCAAGCGTATTGGTTCAAAACAATTCTCAAATGTCCTGCATCCAGTGCAAAAACAACATGATTGACGCCACTTAAACTTGCCATTTTCTGTAATATTAAAGGTAAACGACAGAGACTGGAAGGCCCTCACTGCCTATTCTCTTAAGCCAGACTTTTAGATTTTGCAGGACATACAGTATCAGGTGTGATACAATTAATGATCATCCACAGACA
Source organism: Clarias pachynema (assembly GCA_030014365.1). Classification (NCBI taxonomy): domain Eukaryota; kingdom Metazoa; phylum Chordata; class Actinopteri; order Siluriformes; family Clariidae; genus Clarias; species Clarias pachynema. The sequence goes on from JAQMYL010000038.1 coordinate 8,607,860, forward strand.
TTTTTCATAACTTGTTGCCAACCATGAAATAATGTGTTGTTTACTTGCCCCATACTGTTTTAAACAAAATTCTTGAAAGCTGGGACGCCATAATTGTTTTCAGGTTTGAGACTAATTCTTGCTCTCAAAAGCTTGATTTATCACAACATAAAAAAATATTTTCTTATTGGAATATGGTGTGCAGTGGTGCATATACACTTAAATGTGGAGAGTCAGGCAGATTGCAAACCTAAGATTATGAAGCTTGCGGCCAGAAAAAATAAACCATATCAGATGCTCTGCGGTCTGTTGGTTGTGCATCTAGAGCAGGCAGGCTGAGACTACTCACTATGCAACCCGATGGACATGAAATATTGCGTGTTTCGTAGCAGACCTCATATTCCTGAGAAGAGACAGAAGAATTGCTTTCTATTTCCCTTTGCTAAATTACACAAATAACAACAATCCATCCGCTCTGCTGTTTACTGTCATATCTGGACATTCTGCACGCAAACTTCCATACAGTAGCACCCTAGCTTTCAACTTTTAACTTTTGTATCAGATCACATATAGCATTATGACCACTGAGAGGTGAAGCGAATGACATTGATTACCATCTATACACTAGGATTGCGTGCACCCAAGGCTCAACCATGCCTGCAAGGACCAAAGGTCAGTCCATCCGGTTTGATCCCACAGGAAAGCAAATGCAGCAAAAATCACTGAAAACTGAAAATGACACCCAACACAACACAGCCTGCCAAATATGGGGACCAGCAAACTTAGAGCCCAAAGTCACTGACTGGGCCTCCAAATCCCCCAGATCCTAATCCAATCAACCCGCCATGGAATGTGCTGGACAAATTAGTCATATGCACAGAGGCCCCACCCTGCAATCCACAACACCCACAGAATCCACTCCTAATGTCCTGGTGCCAGACACTACAGCACACCACCAGAGGCCATGTGGAGCCATGCACCTTGAAGACACATAGATGGTTATAATGTTAATGTCTTTAACATTATGGTTGATTGGTGCACAAACATACACCTTTCTTGGAGACAAGTAAGGAATTACAAATGTATCAAGAACCCTTACACTTTGCCCATGGCAGAGCTCTTACATATAGCTTGCTATCCGGCATCCTCCTTGGTTACAGTTTTGGGATGGTCTCGGATGGACCCAAGAAGATATGAAAGGCCAGATTAAAATGGAGTCATGCTTTCTCATTTCTTTTTTTGCATGGATGTCTACAAACTTACAAGTCATCATGACCAACTCAATCATCTACTCTAATGATTCTTCTTTGGCAACAAGATAACAGACCACAAAAGCATGCTCCCATTTCACTCTGGCCTTTCATATCTTCATGACCCTCAAGTCAGTTGCTTCAAATGGGCCAACATCTTTTCCCAATGATATTACATTTATTCTCTATTTTTTTATTGCCTCTAGGAACCCATCTTCTACTATTCCTACCTCTGGACTTGAGACATACACCCCCAACCCAGAGAAGTTCAGAATAGCATAATCATTATAAAGGAACCTTAGGCTGTTAGGTACCATAAGAGACAGTCGATTCAAAAGTTGAACTCTTTTTGTATAGAAGGTGAATCAGCAATTTCAGCTCTGGAACCCTATTCTTACAAACTGGAGGCTTGTTCCTCCCAGTTGTATCATCCAGTGCTAAGCTCTAGGGCATGTACTTTCTCTACTTCTATCTCTTTTAATGTGTATAGAGCATTCCAATACACAACTTTTCTCATATTTACCAAGTTTTATTTATTTGATTCAAATGTAGCTGTGCATACTAGTGAGTCTGCATAAAAATACAGGGCTGTTTTACACATAGTGGTCAAATGAGAAAAAATCCTTCAAGTTACACGAACAGCTTTCTCTATCTGTGTAAATAACAAGCCGAAAATATGACAGAGCATAAGTTTACATTTAAAAGTTAAAACTCTAGACGGAACTCTTTCCTAGACGGAAAGGATAGTGCGTACCAATTCCAGGACTCGGTTATTAAATTCATCTTTGTATAGTACTGTATATGTCTTTTTTTTTTTTTCTTGGTCAATGTTTTCCTTTGTCTAAATAAAATTCCTGTTTAAATTATAGAAGCAAGGCATGCGTCTCCATCTCATATATTTTCAATATAGCAAACACCTAATTTGTCATTGCCATCATTTGTTTAGCGAGTCAGTTTTTTATCTGCATCAGCTATTAAACATAAAATGTACTTACCTGCTAGGCTTTGCTATATAACGCATATATCTTAGAGTTAAACATAGAAAAGTCAGAACTTAAGTCTGGCAATTGAATTGGAAAAACTAATATTTGCATCCATCCATGAATTAGAAAAAAACTAATATTTGCATCTATCCATGTCTACTTGTTTAATACCAAATGAAAAATTGAGTTGACAGCTCTCTCAGAAGTGCAGTTTTGCATCAGAGCTCTTTTATTACAGTACTTCAAAAAGAGGCACCTGGGCTCCTGAACGGCAGCGTGTCATTCCCGGAATGGGTGGCAAAGAATAGTGACTTTATGGTTATTATTCAAAGTAATACTAGCCAGTGTTTGACTACTGGGCATTATTGCTCTCATTCAAGTTCATAAAGCTCGCTACCTACTGCACTCTGTGAACGGCAGACTTCAAACATAAAGTAATTAATTAATTTCAAATATAGATAAGCCTATCCCTTATCTTTTCTGGTTTAATAAAGAAGACGAAAAAAAATTTCTGTGCCCAAACACCTAGCTACTGTTCACAGTATTGCTCCCAGGAGCATAGAAGTCAAACCGAGACTTGTGATTAAATTTCTTGTGAATGAAGGCATACAACTGATTGACATTTACAGAAGACTCCGAACACAGCAAGGTGACGAGACTCTTAGCCGCGGTAAAACATTTGAGTGGTGCAAAGGTATTAAATAAGCCTATATGTCTATGAATGATGATCCTGGCTGAGGTGGCTCGAAGCTGACTGCAGCCATTTCCGTGAACATTTAGCAAGTGCAATGCTCTCAGGATCAAATTGCCTGGTCTGATCACCAAGGCCGTTCTGTTCATGCAGGACGTCATACTGCCCACCTCAGCACTTATACACGTTACAGGAACTTGGCTGGGAGTTATTGCGACATCCCCAATCCAGTCCTGACCTTGCTCCCAGTGATTTCCGTATGTTTGGGAGTTCCTGGGAGGCCAGGGTTTCATGTGTGAAGCAGGCAGTGCGATCATGGCTCCTGCTTACTGAGAAAATGTTTTACCATGATGGTATACAAGCACTAGTGAAAAATGGGATAAGTGCATTAGTGAATCAAAGGTACAGTACAGAAAAACACCCCACTTACATCCTACTTTTACTTGCTGAAAACATAATCTAAGCTAAAGGCCAGAATGAACTACCTGAATCTTGTGACTCTGTTCATGGGTGTTATTTAGACTTTTGCTTGACAGCAGGCCATCATGCTTTAGTGCTTTTATATGTTTATAAGTCTAAGTCTGAACTGTAGAAACTGGATACGAATGATATCCCTGTTGTTTTGAATTGTCTTAACTTTCCGCCCTAATGATAAACATTTTTTCAGGTCTGCATGTGAAACATGTTACTTATTACATTGCACAGCTCAGGTTTTACATTCGTCTTGATAAGTAATGAGATACAACAAGGGGCTTGTTAAAAAAAAAAAAAGATTAAAAAAAGAAAAAAAAGAAAATTGCTTGGACTAAATTTATTTTCAGATCCTTCCTCACTACTTTCCTTCATGCCTTCCTTCCTCTCCCCCTGTTGATGGTGCTTCCATGCTGTCTTTCCTTTCTTTGCCTCTGCAGTAAATCCCTGATCCTACTCAGTACCCTGTTTAGGTACATTTTAAGTTTTTACTCATTATATCCACTCTTGGTACTGATTAACACACAACAATTTGGAATATTGTACCTATTCTCTGCTTTTCCTACACTCAGGCTCTCTGGCTGGTCACAGATTCCATGCATTATGAGGAAGCTTGATACATCTCCTGCAGCATTTTGCCTGCTTTATTTTGTATGCTGTGTGTACTTTGTGAGCACAGGCTTCTGGTTTATTTGATGCTATCTTCTGTTTGAGCAGTTTCTGTATCGAGGGTGTATCTATATATGTTTTCTTTGTTTCAGCATTTTCAGGTCTTATCAGTACTTGTTGTTTAGGAACACTTGGTCTGACCCGGGTTAGTGTTTTCGCTGGCGTCAGGTCTGGGTCCAGCTTTATCTTTTATGAGATCTAGATATCTCGAAAGCCCACTCCTACATGATCTCTTATCATCTCTACCAGGAAATGCTGTATTGGTGGGGTTTGTGAATAAGAGTATTACAAGATGTCTCAAAAGTGAGAGTCATAGTGTAGCAGGAGAAGCTGAAGCACAATGATCATTTAATGGGACACATTCAAAGTGTAATTAGATGATAACACCAGATGTGTTAACACACGTTTATCATCAGTGTGTGTTTACAAAGCTAGGGTAATTATGTAAAAAATGGTTTGTAAACAATGGTACTTGTTGCCGAAAAGGTAATTTCCCCTAGATATGGAAGATATTGGGACTTCCTGTACAGTATATCTATGATCTAGATCTTCTAGAATATTGCGCAATAGGGCAGATATACAGTATAAACTAATACTGGTGAGAGAAAAAAAATACACTTGATAAAGGCAAGTGAAGGTGCAGTAACTTTAAAAAGCATGACCATCAATGAATTTAAATTGCACAATAAATGTAATTACAATTTGTTTAAATAACAAAAAGCAGCAATTTATGATGTTAATTGTTTCAACCCATTAATAGACAGCTAATTGAAAACGCTGAAGGCAACATACATCTATAAACCCTTTAAATTTTTCCCCATAACATATGAAAGCATTGCTTGTTTAAAACATTCACAAACTTTTAATTGATTTTTCTGGAATGCCGTATCCAGGGTTTTTGATTAATTCCTATTGAACACCCATTCATTAAGTGAGGATGACACACTTATAAGGTGTCAGCGTTATGTATTTCTACAGTACATTGGTATGCTTTGATTCTTCTCTAATTAGATATTTTTAATTACCAAAAAAGTAAACAGTACACCCCAGTAGGCTTTGTAGTTAGGCTTGAAATTTGAAACTGTGCTTAAAATGAGAATAACCTACTGACTATATGTAGAGTTTCTGGGCTATATAAGATCATGCAGAGTCAAAAGTGGTGGAGTCTAACTGTGTAATTGTTCTGTTTGGATTATTCCTAGTGTTAACGAGCAGCTACAGTTATGGAGTGAAAATAAAATAAAATTAAATCAGCCTACAAATCTGAGTGTGAGACGGAAATCTGCTATTCCATGATCAGAGACACAAGATGCACAGTGTGCAACTGCGGTTAAACAAAAAAAAAGATGTACTTTCTTGCAGACAGATTATTATCTTGTTAAACCTTGGGCTCATCCAGATGGGCTTTGATCAGTGCTTAATTGCGCTGGATATTCTGTTAAACTGATATATCGCCAAATAAAAAAAAACAGAACATATTCTTTTTTTTTAACTATCCTTTTTTTGCTCCCATCTTCTTTCTTGAGGAAACACTGATGTCCATGATAGGTTTTTGATGTCACAGTGGCAATCTCCATGCAGGGTGCGTAACGACCTGACAGAGAGACAAGAAGATCAGCAGCATCATTTATCTGTTGAATTGAATGAAATCCTGAAAAAAAAACAGAAGTATATTCACGTACATAAGGATTGCCATAATTTTTCCTTTTGTGTACACTCGGTTACACCCACATTTCCATGACTATTGCCATAATGCTAATCTGAAAGGCAGTAAACATTAGGATCAGAATGACATTAGTTCTTAGCCTGCATTATATAGTATATACATATTGATTTGTGACTATGGCACTATGAAATAAAATAAAACTTGATGGAGTTCAAGTTGTAAAAGGTCCAGTGATTTAGAGAATTTTCTGGTCCTTGCATTATAGCAAGGCCAAAACAGTATATTTGTGGTGGTCTGGACAAACAGGCAAGAAAGACAAAAAAAAAAATCTGCTTTGGGGTAAAATTGGGTTTTTCTTCCTGTCACACACTTTGACACCTCAACTTTAAGAAATCATATACTGAACGTTTCACTAAAGATAATGAAAGAAAAAAGAATATTAGGCTGTCAATATTAAAGCATGCGATTAATCTAGAATGTTGGCACATAATTATATATATAATTATAATTTATATATTCTATATAAATTTGCTTTTTAAAAAATAGTAATGCGTTAAAATTTCAAGATTAATAACATGCTTACTTTTTTTTTTTTCATGCAAATTAATCATACGACCAAGTTTGGCCCCCATGGCTTCCCATAATTGCAGCGCGGGTACCCGGCTGTGTGTGATAATGGCTTGTTTAACGTGGATAATAAGATGGCTGAGAAAGCATCACCAGGTGTCTTGAATGGCATGTTTCATTATAAAAACCTTCTAGATTTAAGTTTTGATAAAAATCGAAGTTGTGTGCTCAAGCTACTTTCAAGATGAAATATTTTTACAAGAATACAAGGCATGGGAGTGGTGGCTCAGGTGGCTCAGGCTCTAGGTTATTAATCTTTGGATCTGAGGATTCGTTTTCGAGCCCCACTCCTGGTGGTTTGTATACTACCCAGTATGTTTTACGCAAAATTTTGCCTCTACTATACTACCCAGCCACTGCGTGCAGGGCTTCGGTCCTCATTCATTTGTTAAATGTTAATATTTGAGATATTCATCTTCATCTTCTATACCGCTTTATCCTTGATCAGGGTCGCGGGGGGCCTGGAGCCTATCCCAGGAGACTTTCGGGCACA
>JAQMYL010000038.1:8622857-8635545 GCA_030014365.1 Clarias pachynema
GCTCAGTTGTGATGACGTGACGCTCGGCGTCAAAACAAGAAGCGCATGCGTTATACATGATACTCGGTGCTCGTAAAAAAAAAATCTTTGCTCGTCTTGCGGAACACTTGTAAACCGCGTTACTCGTAATCCGAGGTTCCACTGTATATATATATATATGGGCTACGTGATATAAAATCAGAAGCATGCCAAATACATGCAAGGATAAGCCATAAATCAACTGGAAGCAAAGTGCGAGCTCAGTGGAGTAAGAGATAAGCTGAGGAGTACAGCTATTGATATACTGACACTAAACCAAATGTTTGCACTGCTGCCGACAGTGGACTGTACAAAATGGCCTCAGAAAGCGGCAGGAAATAAGGCAACTAAAAGGCAATAGGACCAAGTCAGGGGGGAAATGTAAAGGTGAAAAGCCTAAAGTGTGGCTTTACCGTATAAAAGAGACATCAGAGAGTCGGAAGGTTTTAAAACTGATGCAGATCTTAAATGTCTTATATTTTGCACAGTAGCTCCCTGGGGTAAATTGCTTTGGAGAACATTTTTAATAATTGATATCTATGTTTATTGTGTATGCACCCACATGGGAAATGATATACCGTATAATATATTACCAATAATACAGTACCGTATTAGCGAATACGCGAACAGTATTAGCAAACAGTTATTTCTTAAAGTTGATATTTCTGAATCATGAAAAATGGGCTGAATCATGAAAAAAAGTATAAGTATTTGAAAGCATCCATGAGCAGCAGAACTGGACCATATAGAAGAAGATGTCCTGGCATGATGAATCCTAATATTGTCCTTTACAACATGCCGGGTGCGTCTGCATGGCTTGCCTTGGGTAGAAATGGTAGCAAGATGCACTGTGGAAAGAAGGAGCCGGCACAATCTAAACAATACTGTGCTGAGAAACCTTGGGTCCTGGCATTCATGTGGTCCTGGCTTACTTTGACACGTAACACCTACTTAAACATTGTTGCAGACCAAGTACACCCCTTCATGGCAACTGCATTTGCTACTGGCAATGTTTTTCCACATTCCGCAGTTCCTTGGAGACCAAATTACCATTTGTGACGACAATCAGTGTGTGATTTGAGGCTTTTTTTTTCATTGTCTTATACTTTTCTTTCATAGTGCAAATAAAACTTTACGACTTCAGTATTTTAACTTGAGTTCAGCTTTTTCCAGAGTACTTATTTAGTTCATTAGTTTTATATTTGCTTGAATAAACAAGTTCTTTTGCCGACTTTGACTATATTCATGTGAATTATGCATAAATAATGCATTATAAATAATTATGTTTATGAGTAGATGATAAAATGTCATAGAATATATGCTAGCGATTTTCCATAATATTCCTTTATATTCACTATAATGTCATACGAAACATACCTCTCACTATAGAAGGATTTTATGAGGTTGTTTTAATGCTTTCGCAGCGAAGCTTGCATATGTATGAATACGCTGTACTCCCCACGCATATCCACATGCACATGCATTGCTGAATAATTTAGATTTGCTGAAGCTTTAATCATTTGTGCATGGTAAAGATTGATATACTGGACAAACTCAAGGGTACAATGGGGCATGTTGACTATTGGAGAGACGGCAATGGGATACCAAACGAGGCTCATAAGGACAGGTCAATAAGCTGAACCTCCAGGAACCAGAACGTTCCAGGCGCATCCGGGGAAAAAAAGGCATATTTAATTCTGTTTCAGCTTATCTTTCGACCGGCTCATGAGACGAGCCGCAGGAGTGAAAGACTCTAGCGTTAATTACATCCCATTTCAGCTGGGGTACGAAGGAGTTGGTTCTGAGAAGACATTAAAGAGTTTTAATAACACCAGCAGAAAGAAAAAGCTTCAAATATTGCCTGGACCTGACTTGAAGCGCTTTTCACAAAAGCGTATTTCCTACTGGTTTGAGACACTAGTCTTTCACAGCTGGATTTTTGTCTAAGTGGAAGAATAAGTGAAATCCTGAAGCATGTGGAGAGATGGGAGAGGAGTAGAGAGGGACACCGATGCTGATTATATACTGCCCTTTAGATTCTTTAAAGGACGTGAGGGGATTTCTGTATCTATAAAGCCTGCCTGCTCAGCAGGAAATCTCTGCACTTGGATGTTCTGGTGACCAGGGGCATGCACTCATTAGAAATTAGCAAGCATGAATCACCGGTGTAAAGACAGCAGGGTTTAGATGAGTAGCCCATTTGATGCATACGCATGAATTAGCTCGTCTGTGCATTTCCTGTAGATTTATTTATGACAGAAATTAACATCCCATGAATACTTCTCGATTATTTTGTATGAAGTATGAATACTTAACAAACGTATGAACAATATCTCATCTTACTCATCTTCTATACTGTTTTATCCTGTATTTAGGATCGCGGGGGCCTGGAGCCTAAGGGCACGAGGCGGGTACACCCTGGACAGGGTGCCAATCCATCGCAGGACACACACACATACATGTACACTCACAATACAGGCAATTTGGAAATGCCAATTAGCATTAATCTGCAGGTCTTTGGACTGTGGGAGGAAACCCACCAAGCACGGGGAGAACATGCCAACTCCATGCACACAGAGACGGAAATCGAGCCTGGCCGGCAATCGAACCCGGAGCCTAGAGGTACAAGGCGACAGTGCTAACCACTACACCACCGTGCCACCTTCATATGAACAATATGCAGCTTGGAAAGTAATCCTTTCAACTTACAGCTGAAACCGTAACACCTACTGTAGGTATTGTATTGTAGGACTTACATATGCAGAAAGTGATAACACAATCTGCCATGACATAACAAATTATTACATGGTCATTAATGAAGCACTTGTTTCCTACAGTATACCAATCTATGTAATGAGGTATAAAATTCTTTGAGGAAAGAAGAAACCTAATTAAAAACTTTTCACCAGGGTTTTGATGGCACCCCACTTCACTAGGGAGCACCACCGTCTTCGGTACTTAAAAAGACACTAGACGGTGAATTGTTTATCCTCCGGGCATGCTATAGGCATCAGAAAACTCTGTGTTTGATAGATGTTTGTTAATAAAGGCAGTTACCAGCTGGATCAATAGTTTGAGTGACAACACTGAATTATTTACAGGCGATGAGGAGATTTATAGCAAGAAGAAAAGAGAAAGAGTGCATGTGTGTGTGGCAGACGCATGTTTTTATATCTTAGTGGGATGAAAAAGAGAGTTGATAGTTTGGACCTGATTAGGAAAATAGAAAATAAAGACTGGAGTAAAAGACTGAGGATTTAGTTATGGTTACAGCGGAGTTCGATTTAGGTCTAATAGATGAAATAACAGTTTATTTTAATGAAAGGTCCTCACAAGGATAGTAAGACAAAGGGTTGTGTGTGTATGTGTGCGTGTGTGTGTGTGTGTGTTGAACATTATTTGATTGCTTGTGTGAAAAAAAAAAAGTTTTAATAATCATTATTAACACTAATCTTATTACAGTCTCAGGCTCAGGATTTATATTTGACAAGACAGTTCATAATTACTGCAGATTGTCTTGTCGTATGCAATATAGGGCAGAAAATTAAAATGTTTTACATCTTAAGCAAACGCTTATTAATTCATTTAATGGATTTAAATGCATTTACATAGAGCAGAGCATGGAGCAATACATTCGGGTAGTCAGTTGGCTTCATTTTATTGCCACATAACGTTGCTGAGCCTAGACCTGACCAATTGATGCAAACCCAGATCATAACACTATCTCCAGAGGCTTGTACTGTGAGCACTGTATATGACCCTGTTGACCCTATTCCAGAGTGATGTGTGCATCAGGGTAAGAAGGGAAGCGCATGAAGTGATGCACCCATCACTCTGGAATAGGGTCAGTCTGGACTCATCACACCACATGACCTTTTTCCATTGATCCAAAGTCCAATCCTTATGCTCCATCGCAAATTGAAACCAATTGAAACCAACTTGCCTCATTACAAGAAGTTTTATTAGGCCACACAGCTGTTGAGTTCTCATTACATTGGTTTGCACATGTGGATATGGTCTTACTTTAACTATTAAACTTACCTGTGATTTCTACTATTAATTGTTTTTCCTTTTGTTAGGATTCAACTTCACCAAACTTTTAAGTAATCTCTATTCATGATTTTATTTTGTCCTACCAAATGTCTTCATTCGGTTCAGCAGCATCGCTCATAATGTGTGTCAGCAATATCATTAGTTTTCTTGTATTTCTTTTTCTTATGATTTTCTGGCTAGGCAGTGTACCGTACTGTAGGTATGTAAAAGCCAAAATGTATTCAAATTAGCACCTTATCTAAAACTGGGATTTGGAGTACTGTATAACTGGCACTACTGTAAGAGCTGTCTTGTTATTCAAAACCATTCAATACATGACAAATCAGATTTGACAGTTCAATAGCACACACTCATTTTTCATACACATGGCTAATTTTGTTTAACTATTTAAATAGAACCATAACCAGAGAATTGAAAATTGATAACCATTATCAGGGCACTGTGCAGACATGAGAGAGTGTGTCTTTTATGCCTCATTTTAGAGCTTCTATTCATATGGTTTTAGGAATTTCCCAAACCTTTGTTCCTGTATAATAAAGTGAGCTGATCTGACCAGTGTAAATTTATTGGTACTCCCATCTGTGCTGAGCATGCAGTTTTAGCCCTACTTGTACATTAATAATTCTCTTCCACAAAGATACAATTACTTTGGGGCTTTTTAATGACCCCAGACAGAAATTCAATTAAGATTAATTTGAGCAATTGGTTGAATAGCAATTTCAGCTCACTTCATGGCCGCATGATGTCTCATGTGCAAGGAGTGCAGAGGTATTCGGTATTGGAGACACTGCTTCAGCCAACTTTACTTTCCACACTTTGATGATAATAGCATTGGAACAGCTACATGCATCTTCATTTCTAAGGGAAGGGTATCCATGGTTCAATTCTGCCTCAGACTGATAAATAATTAACAACATTTGGGTAACAACATTCTTGTGTCGAGAAACTATTCACTTCCTATTCTGGTAATGAATCCACAAATACATGAGCCTACTGTACAATAGTGACTCATCCTTTGGGACACGTGTGACCAAGCCCTGCCATACTGTATACCGTGGTGGCCAAAAGTATTGACCCAAAAGGGAAATTCAATGTTTTGATGACATTCTCAAATTTTTAAAACAATGACAATCAGATTTGTTATTTTATGAGGTGAAATTCAATATTCATGGATTGGCACCCTGTCCAGGGTGTACCCTGCCTCGTGCCCGAAGCTTCCTGGGATAGGCTCCAGGCCCCCCGCGACCCTGAATACAGGATAAAGCGGTATAGAAGATGAATGAATGAATGAATGAAATTCAATATTCACTATAAAGTCCTCACTCACTCCCTTATCGTCTATACCTCTTTATCCTGTTGCAGGGAGACTGGAGCCTGTTCCAGGAGACTTAGGGCACAAGGCGTACCTGGACAGGGTGCCAATCCATCACAGGGCACCCACATACACATTCACTCACTACAGGCAATTGGGAACGCCATTTGGGAACAGGGAAAACATGCAAACTCAGTGCACACAGAGACGGGAATCGACCGTGGCCAGGAATCGAACCCAGACCCTTGAGGTACAAGGCACCAGTGCTAACCACCACACCACCAGTTAAAGTCCTTTATTAAGTATGAAGTCCTTTATTAATCAAAATCTGTTGGACTGGGCATACAGTCACAAAGACTTCTACAGAAAGTAAAAGTCCTCTCATATTCAGTATTTGTTCCATACATTACCTGAACCAGCAGCTTTTACTTAGCACTGCTCTTCAGTCAGATAGGCGAAAACTAATTATGTAGTGACATCACTTGCTTTGTGCACAGGGAGAACTATAATACATTTATCGGCTTAATACTTTCTGTCACCACTGTACATCAGCTATTCCATCCATCCATCCATCTAGGAACCTTTGTAGTCCATCCAGGGACCAGGGAAGCCATTGTATTTATTCCCAATTTTACCACTAGGCCAACATTCATAATTTGCACACTACGGGCAATTTGGGAACGCAATTTAGACTAATCTGCATGTCCTGAGACTGTGGACCACCACATCAGCCATTAATCAAATGTTAATACTCATAATAACCTCATTCAGAGCTCTGAAGTTCCCAAGTGTAAAGCAAGGTGCACACTGCCCCACTTAGCAGCATAGAGTTTATGGGCATTAGATGAGTGTATTAGAACTGCAACAAGTGCTGATAGATTCCCATTGGGGAAAAAGGCATACTCATCCATGCTCAGGTGAGAAGCAGGAGATAAGGGAATTAATGAAAGGGTTGCCAGGGTCACAGTTTTTACATCACATTGGCTATTTTAAAAATACTCAATGGTCAACAAGATCTTGTCGTATACCACATAATCAGAATTACATCTTATGCATTCCACCAAACAGAAGCAAAGTGTGAGTGCAGACAGTGTTCCTGTACAGACAAAAAGCTACTGTTAGATAAACTGAAAAGATTGAGAGAGGGAAAAGGGGATAATTGGGTGAATATGTCTGTACATCAGAAATGCATGTTCACTACAGTTTACTTTGTTTCTCACACAAAGGCTGACAAAAGTAGAAAAATATGTCTCCCTTTTCTAATACCTGAATCTTTTGGGGAATGGTTTTAAATCCTTTGTGTGGTTCTTGTGTATTTCATCTCTGCTGAAACCTGGCAACCCTGCTTAATGCCATGCAGACTGTGACATGACATTGGGAATTACACCTGCTCTATTGAACAAAGCTGTCTTAAATCACTTAAAATTAAAGTTTTTTAATGTTTGACAAAGGCGAGAATAGAGACACTGAACAATGGCAATGGTAGTTAAATGAAATGATCCAACAGACAAAGTTGATTATGTTGTCCTGGATGATTGTCATTCATCATCATTTTTAAAAGAAACAGTAAAATGATGATGTAGTCTCCTTGAATGCTGTTGCTGCCATTATGCACATTATACTAGAGAACTGAATTTCATGTATTTCCCAAATTGTGTTCTACATTACATCTACATTCATGGCATTTGAAATATGAGCTTATCCAGAGCGACATACAGAAGTGCTTTGAAGTCTTCATCAGTAAATCCCTCGTACACAGTAAAATCCCCAGTGTTGGTTTGACACTTTTGTACCCCTTTTCCACCAAGGCAGTTCCGGAGGTAGTTCGGAGGCGGTGGCTAATTTCGAACCCTTTGTTTTCAGGCAACCAAAGCACCGGCCTTCAAACCCACCAACACTGGTGAGCTAGAACAAAAAAAAAAAACGCTTACCAGTATTGGTGTCGCCATTGAATTTCACAACCAAGTTTATGACGGCCATCTTTAAAAAATGCAATGGGAAGCTCAAAACCAAAAAGTTAACCAGTTGTTGTACTTGTTGCTAGCATTTTTTATTTTTTTTTGCTGCTACCATTTTTTCTTTTACTTCTTTTGCTGGGAAATGTAATGTAATGACGTAATTCTCTAGCCCAAGAAAAAACAAAGCCAGTTCTTAGGAAGTTTGCTATTGAACCGGCTCTGAACTGGCACTAGCAACAGACATGAGTGCTTTAATAAAGACATAGTTCTTTAAATCTTGTTGGAAGACTACCAGTGACTCAGCTGTTTGGACATCTAGAGGAAGTTCATTCCACTACCTTCGTACCAGAAAAGAGAAGAATCTTAATGTATGTCTATCTTAGACCCTGAGAGATGGCGGGAAAAAGTCAAACAATGCCAGAGGATTGGAAGCAGCTTACTGCAATGTACAGTACAGTCGGGTGTGATAAGTGCTTTGAGGTAAGTGGGTGTTAGTCCATTTTTGGTCTTCAGACAAGCATTAGTGGTTTAAATCTGATGTTGGGAAGCCAATGGAGGAAGCATAGCAAAAGGAGTGGTGTGGGATAATTAACGAAAGGTTGATTTAAAAAATGCAGCTACATTCTCCATCAGTTGGAGAGGTCGAATTTCACTTTGTGTAGGATCAAGTTGCAGTAGTCCAGTTTGGAAATGACAAGAAACTGAACAAGCAGCTGAGTGGCCAGTGTGAACCAACCTTTCAATGGTGTAAAGAAGCTGTTGACATTAGCGTGTTAGCATTGCAATTTGAAAGGATAAGAACAGTTGATGGTCAATAAGTACCTCAAGGTTGCGTGCATTGATCATGGAGCTGTCCAGGGTGATTACAAGATCCCAACAGTGGGATGAATCACCTAAGATGAATAGCGGTTCTCTTTTGCTGCGAAAAGGTTTCAGTTGATGAGCTGCCATCCATGATGAGATGTCTGCCAGACATGCTGAGATCTGAGCGAAAGCATAAGTGTCTGAAGGAGGGAAGGTGAGAATGAGCTGAGTGTCATCCACACGCCCGTGGTATGAAAACCTATTGTGCTCTTGTTAAGCTTTCCTGACCTTTCTTTTTACTGACTGATAAAAATCTATAGACCTCTCATTACTAAGAACAATAGCACGGGAATATAGAAATTAACCATGTGAAACTACAAGGATGGCCATTTTGGATGTCCTTTAGTTTCTCATCAAAATCAAGACATTATTGTTTTTTTTTTTTTAGAATTAAATCAGGAGAACTTCTCAACATTTTCTCAATCCACTTGCTGTTTCCATGTTGCTAAAAATGTTCTCCTATCTCCAATAGTTCCTACCCTTCATGTACATTGTTCCTAAAAAGAGGAATTTAGCTGAAACCATATTTCCAATAAATCGTTGACATGATGAAGTACGGTTATACATGCGAACATAATTCAAGACATGAATTTTATTTAGACCTCATTAAAAAACGAATGAGATGAGTCATTTTGATGACCGTATCATTTACATGACTCATCTCAAACTTATGCCACGTTATGATTTAAACTGTAATTATACAGCTAACGGATATCACATTTTAAGAATACTCTATCATCCGATTTTTTCCCCTTGCCAAATGCATTGGCATTAAGAGAGCAGAAAAATATGGGAAGGCGGTGCCAGAATATGTATGTCAGTACACAGAAATTAGTCATCATACAAATCCAATCTCTTCTGTTTTTCTCTTTAGAAACAGGACTTATTAGGGAGAACAGCTGTTAGGGGGAGTGTAAACCGCACATTCATGAAGTGGGCAGGAAGATTTCATCATTTTCGCTTGTTCACTGGTTTGTTGCACAAGAGGAGCATGATGAAAATACCATCATATGACAGTAAATGTATGCAAAATTGCAATATAATGCCTTGCAGTATTTTGCAGCATTAACAGAGTATTCACTCAAGAATGGGAATGTAACGAATATGAATAAACTTTTAAATGAACAGATAATGCATTCTAAACAAATACAAATATGAGGTAAATTATTAGACTTTTTCTTTTTTTCTTTTAGAAATCTTGCCATAAATGCCCACAGGGCATCTAAGACAAGTATAGTTGTTGTGTTTTTTTTTTTTTTTTTATTTAGAAACCATAGAATGGTCAGATATGCTTGCATGAAAAATAAGGAGCAAATTCATGAACTTTTATTTACAGCATTTATTCATTTATCCTTGCCTGCTCTGGGTCACGGAAGGGGGTCAAAATAGAGCCGACTGAATTAATTAGAAACTACTATGAGCAGAAAAAAATGTTCAATCCAAAAAGGGATTAAAACACAATCCCAGGCACCTATCACAGACTTCATCATTGTCGTCATCGTCAGTAACGCTTAATCCTTCAAATAGGGTTGCAGGGGGGCCTGAAGCCTATCCCAGAGACTTAGGGCACGAGGTGAGATATAGCCTGGACAGGTGCAGGGCACAAATAAACACACTGACACACTACAGGTAATGTCGGAACACCAATTAGCCTAACCTGCGCGTCTTCGAACTGTTGGAGGAAACCGGAGTAACCAGATGAAACCCACCAAGCACAGGGAGAACATGCAAACCCTATGCACACAGAGGCAGGAATCGAACCTGGCTGGGAATCAAACCCAGACCCTGGAGGTGCAAGGCAACAATGTTAACCACTAAGCCACCGAGCCGCCACCTATTGTATCACAGAGTTCATATTTGAAATGAAACTTATTCAAATAGAGCAATAAAACTGATGTTCAG
This sequence comes from Clarias pachynema, assembly GCA_030014365.1. Taxonomy (NCBI): domain Eukaryota; kingdom Metazoa; phylum Chordata; class Actinopteri; order Siluriformes; family Clariidae; genus Clarias; species Clarias pachynema. Next base: position 8,632,965 of record JAQMYL010000038.1, read on the forward strand.
CCATGCACACATTTGGTTTTAATCCAAATACTGATATGGAAATTCTGACACGAACACTTAATTTTGATCCACAATTTCTTCTTTATTTTTTCTTACTAATTTATATCTAGGATTCACCAGTGTTTTCTTATTTTTGCTTTTCTCTTAGGTACAGGAAGAGAAAATTTTTACAAGTGATTGAGAGCACTCTTACTTATTTCTTCTTATTTCTTCAAGATAATAAAAAAAAATCCCTCCTATTTTCACAGTCTGGAAACCCTGCATGTATTCAGCTTCTGAATAGCTTACACACAGGTGTTAGATGTTTTGGCCATTCAGGACATTGTGTTTCTGGAGATCGCACAGATGTGATGAGACAGATTAATGCCTGCTGAGCCACTTTGGATAGCCACAAGAACTAAGAAACACGTAGTTATGAAAACCACTATCAAGCTCAGTTGTCAAAAAAAATATATATATACTTTATAGAACTCTAATACAGGTGACGGAGGTTATGCCCTCGCTCCATGTGCTATCAAATCACAGTGCGTCCCTCGGCTGCTGCGTTTTTGACATTCATTCATTCAATCATTCATCTTCAGTAAATTCTATATCCTAGGAGTCTTGGAAGCAAGGCAGGAAAACAACTCGGATGAGACGACATTGTGGACACATTCACATTTTCTTTCATGCCTAGGGGCAATTTAATGTAGCAAATCTGCCTACCAGCGCAGTTATTAAAAGGTAGGGGAACGTCTACATGGATTTGAGAGAACATGTGAAAGTCTGCATAGACAGCAACCCTGGCTTAGGATCAAAATGAGGCCCAGGAGCTGTGAGTCAGCAATGTTACACACCTCACCACTACTGTATGCTGCCAAGTTCACAATAATTGCAATTTCCAAACATTAAAATATTTTTCAGATGATTTCTAAGGGCTGCAGATTTGATAATTGTACGTCTTCCAGTTTCTCGAGATGGTAGAAAGTGAAATAATTCTGGAAGAAGTTCTGATGGCTCTCTTTTTGACCTGTTTTTGTTTTCGAGCAGGCAGTTAAACATCATCTACAGACATGTCGGTCCCTACAGATACTTCCATCTCTCTCTCGCTGTCAGGAGAGTTTCAGGAAAGGTCATCTACTAGAGCAGAATGCATCATCTGTTGGCTAATACTGATGCCATACTTTTAATGGCTAATTTATCATTGCGAGAACAGGCAGAGCGATGTTCAGTGATAAGCACTAGGTTTCCCTGTGAATGTGACTCTCTGACAGGACACATTAGCCCGCTGTTCAAAAGCGATTCCTCAGGCTAGCAAGTTATCTCCTGCCTAGCCCAGTTCCCTCCATATGCTTCCTGCAGGTATCAAAGACAGCTATCAGAGGCTATGGGCCAGACAAATGCCCAGCTCCCAGCACCATGTCTCAGAGGCCACAGCATGTGTTTGCCTTCCATTTCAGAGAGCCTGACTGTTGGTACCAAATATAAACTGACCCCTGGTTGTAATAGCCCAGTGTCTGGGGATGTTGGGGAGTAATTTCTACGTGGCAATGAGCAGTCAGCAAAGCGACTCGGAGAGTAAATACTTACCTTTGGTCTGTTTACATGGTTGACTTAAGTTTATGAGCAGTGAGGAAGAGGAGACCTCTGTGTCTCTCTCGTGTTATCTTTTGTTCGCTGGTTTTTATATATTCACATCATGTTTCCAAGCAACCAAGGCTTAATGTATCTAAGGAGCTATAATCTCTCTCATTAAGGTATTGCAAGGTAAACAGACAGGCCAAAGACAAATGTTTTCTCTGATTTTGTGTCATGTTCTAGTTATCAGCTTACAAGAATATCCGTATATATAAAAAAAAAAGTATATATATATAAAGTAACACACAATCATTCTATGTTGCATATCGAAGGAAAAAAGTTATGCTTTGGATTGGTAAAAAAAGAAAAGCCTTACCCTTGGAAGTTCATGAGAAGAATCCCACAAGCCATCCATGGCTGAGTGCCAGGAGAGTAACATTGATCATGCTCTCTGGGTAGGTGGGATGGCATACTCTCACTCCTCTGTCAATCATAGCAACACTAGCCAATTTTCAGCATATGTGGGCTCATGTAGCACAAAAGGGTAGAAAGCACTTTTCTCTGGTTATACTATGCTTCCTGGTGATGCAGCACGGGCAACAGTTTGAAACAATTTGTCCGGCTGGCTTCTTATGTCTCGGTGTTAGTTTTTACCCTCAGCAGTTGTTGGTTTCCGTATGATGGGGAGTGATCTTGTAGGTTTTGAATTTCTTTCAGGGTCAATAATCTATCTATCACTCACTCACTCATCTTCTATACCTCTTTATCCTGTATTCAGAGTTGCGGGGGGCCTGGAGCCTATCCCAGGAGACTTAGGGCACGAGGCAGGATACACCCTGGACAGGGTGCCAATCCATCACAGGGCACACACTCATTCACACTCTACAGGCAATTTGGGAATGCAAATTAGCCTAAAGAGCAGGTCTTTGGACTGTGGGAGGAAACCTACCAAGCACGGGGAGAACATGCAAACTCCATGCACACAGAGATGGGAATCGAGCCTGGCCGGGAATCAAACCCGGAC
>JAQMYL010000038.1:8635645-8654898 GCA_030014365.1 Clarias pachynema
GACCCTGGAGGTGCAAGGCGACAGTGCTAACCACTACACCACCGTGCCGCCATTCTACCTATCTATAAGTAACAAAATTTATCTTGTTAAATCATTCAAGAGTCCTTTAAATATTTTATTATATTATTTATTCTTATTCACATAAGGATAGAGTCACACAATGGTTTAGTGGTTAGCACTGTCGCCTTGCACCTCCACGGTCAAGGGTTTGATTCCCAACTGGAGTCTATGTGTATGGAGTTTGCATGTTCTCCCCATGCTTGGTGGGTTTCTTCTTCTTTATGCAGATTAGGCTAACTGATGTTCCCAAATCGCCTGAGTGTACAGGTATGTGCAGATGAATGTTAAGTGGAGGGCCTACCATGGTTGTAAAAATGGGAATGAATACAATGGTCACCACTGGCCTCCACGGTCCCTGGTTGGACTACAGAGGTTCCTAGATAGATGGATGGATACAGTACATAGTAAAGAGAATGTAATGTACTGTACATGGTTGTTTATACAATTTATTTCTATATAATAGTTCCACACAGGGATGCTAAGTGCTCTGGGATGTCTAACTATTTGTATCACTCTGCTTGTCCGTATTCACTCCATAAAATTCCAATTCCCAAACTGTTACTATTGTATAGTGACATCATCACTGGATATAGCATATATTTTTTAATGAATATAATTTTTGAAAAGGAAGAAATTCAGTATACACTGATGAGCCATAACATTACAAAGCAATACGTTAAGCTCAACATTGTGTAGGTTCCCTTTGTGCTGCCAGGGCAGCTCTGGGCCCTTAAGGACAAGACTCCACAAGACATCTGGTGTGTGTTGTTTTGTCTGGCACCAGGACGACCCTTTGGGTGCTGTGGGTTGTGAGTTGGGGCCTCTGTGCTCGGTCAAATTGCGATCTGGGCAACAGATCAACAACCTTGAACTCTTGGCCTGTTACCCCCACGTGGGTTATGGTGGTGTTGTGATGTTAAACAACACTTTGTCTACTTAATAAATAAGTGTTGCTTTATTAACACCTAAGGTGAGCTACAAAGCTAACTAGCTTCTAACACAAGGTTGAATTTAATGCCCCTGTCTAACCCCTAATTAAGGGCACTACTTGGTGTGTTGAACACGTCATTATACCCCCTAGCGTACTAGCTTTCCAGGTAATTCTATTTGGGATCTACTGTAGATCTACTGCAGGAACCTGGACATTAACAGAGCTGATATTCAAAAGCAGAATAAGTAGAGATATAAGGAGAAACTTACTAGATTTATAGTATTGTCCACCACCCCTATGGTTTATTCTCCTCAATGTTTGACTACATACTGTACAGTATTGTAGTACTGGTAAGAATTTAAAACTATTTACACCTCTATTATTTACTGTCAGTCAATAACTCAGTTACCAGCTGAACCAGTAACCAGTCGCAGTTAGTTAGTTCCACATAATAAATGGTGTTTGTGCAACTGTTGTATAAAAGCACAATCACACTCAAGGTTGTGCTGTTGTGCTGGATATCATCACGGCCGTGATGCCTTCGGAACTCAGGCTGTGCCCTCGTGCCTATGATTGCAACACAGCAGTGCTGATATTCATCACAACAGCACTCCCTCTTGTATGATATTGATTCCTTATATTAACATAATAGAAGCCAGTGAATGACAAATGATGTATCCAAAAAACTTACTCTCTTATTGTGAATATAATGGTGTATCCTGTAAACCATTACAGGATATCTCAGACTCACACACTCATTCACACACTATGGGCAATTTGGAAACACCAATTAGCCTAATCTTTGGACTGTGAGAGGAAATTGGTGTACCCAAAGGAAATCCACCAAGCACGGAGAGAACATGCAAACTCAGACCCCAGACGGAAATCAAACCCGGACCCTTGCGGTACAAGGCGACAGTGCTAACCACTAGACCATCATGCCTCCAACCTCAAAACTAAAAAGCTAAAAAAGCATGTGTGAAGTATCGATATGCTGGGGTGTTTAAACAACATCAGCTTAAATTATGGATTAGATTTTTCTTTCCTTAAATATATACATAAAATTGATTAGAGATAGATGCTCGTTTGGCTTCTTTGGTGTTTGTTTATATAGCTTTTGATATATAGCTTGTTGCACAACAACTCAGCACAGTTATGGGTCAGTGCTACAGTAGAAGACATTACAAGTATTACAGCTATGATTAGTTATTAAAATATTCCAATTAAAGCTTCCATCCAATATGGCAGATAACTCTATCTATATACCGTATAAATAACACTGGGACCTGGTTCCCAATTTACTTAATGGGGTCAACAGAGAAATCAACATAAAATTAATTAAGATTAATATCGCTACATCTACCGTATTAGAAATGTAAATGCACAAAGAACAACCTCTAGGTTCTAGCCTTCTGACCTGGGAGGAAAAAAAAACAAACCCAGGCTCAGAAAATTTATATTCTAAAACCAAGCGCACACACACACACACACACACACACATACACACGCACACAGTATCAGATGGCTGAAATTAAACTTTGATAGCTAGCGGGGAAAAAATGGTTGTGCTTCTATTAAATAGCACAGATGCCTTCAGTCCAGGGTGAGATTTCAGCTTTAATTTCCTTTGTGTTGACACTCCAGTATGACTATATCTTATTTTGAGACATTGTCACAGTCTGTCAGCAAACATTCATAACCTCGGGTGTACATACTTATTGGAAATTTTGCTCTGAATGCAACATTGTACTGAAAGTGTTTTGAATGGCTGGGGGCGTGCTGAGCTCCGTTCCGAACAGCTACAGCAGTGGCTCTCTCCTCTCCCTGTGCAAGCAATTAGACGAGTCAGAATCACTAAAGGACGGGAGGTGAAATGAGAGGCAAGGGACAGAGCAACTCCAGTGTCCAAAAGCTGAGAGCAGCTAATGCTTCTGGGATTTTGGGAGAATGAGAGAGAGAGATACTGTAGAGAGAGAGAGAGAGAGAGAGAGAGAGAGAGATAGGAATACGGATGCAGAGAGGCTGAGAGAGGGGGAAATAGACAGGGGTATAGATATATAGACAGAGAGAAAAAGAGAGACAGAGAGAGACGAGAAATAGAAATGGAAGAGAGGTAGAGAGATATAGGTATAAGGTTAAATAGAGACAGAGAGAGAGAGAGAGAGAGAGAAAGAGAATGATATAAATGCATAGAAGTAGAGAGACAGGGATAAGCATATGAATAGGAAAAAGGAGCCAGAGACAGACAGTAAGGTGAGGTAAAGACAAGGTGGGAGGGAGTGAAAGGAAGAGAGTGATTCAAAAAGTAACTAAAAACAGGGAAGGAAAAAGAGAGAGAATGACAGATGTGTAGATGAAAGGAGCAAAGGGGTAGAGAGAGAGAGAGAGGGAGAAGAGATATAGAGCTAGGGATAGAGTGGAAAAGAAAGAGATGCATACGATTTATAGGGAGAAAGAGAGATAGACATGGACAAAAGGGGAGAGAAAGAAATAAGAAGAGAGATGTGGATGAAAGGATAGAGAGAGGGAGGGAGAAGAGATATAGAGCTAGGGATAAAATGAAAGGAGAAAGAGAGATACAGAAGGTTTATAGGGAGAAAGAGAGACAGACAGAGACAAAAGGGGAGAGAAAGGAATAAGGACAGAGAGAGAGAGAGAGATATGGATGGAAGGAGAGAATGGGTAGAGGGAGGGATAGAGTGAAAAAGAAAGAGATACAAAGGGTTTAAAGGGAGAATGAGAGATAGACAGAGACAAAAGGGGAGAAAAGGAACTAAAGAGCGAGAGAGAGAAATGAAAGGAGACCAGCGTTCTTATGAGTTTCTCAGCAGGGACACAGTTATGAGGAAAAGAATCATTTTCATTTTTCATCTCATTACGCCTTGGCGAGGTTTGCCCGTCCTCACGTCATGATCAATAGTCAGCTGTATAGCGTCCGTTAGCTACTAGTCATAATAACAAGACCTGAGCGAGGACCAAATCTCATTTTGTTTGGCTTTGAGGAATAACAAGGTTGTTAGTTGCAAAGGTTATATTGATTAATATCTGCTTTTCTCCCATTCACAGATTAATAATTCTCTTTCCAGCCACAGAATCGATTTGTAAAGGAGGAAGAGTGGGGAAATCTTTTTCTCATCACCCCCCGCCCCCCCCAAATCACTAGCACTGATTACACTGGGGTTGATCAATACAGTCAAGATTGCACTTATTTGACCTTTGAAGAACTTTTCTTTCCTGGAATGTGTACACTGTAATGTTTTATATCTTCTTGATTGGTAATGGTTTTAACATCACGGCATCTGTCGAGATGCCTCCAGCGAACAGTATCCGCTATCAAGCAAACAAGGAATAGAGTTCCAGCTAACTCAAGCGCGTGCAGTTAATGCATCAACGGAAGCGGTGATGTCGAGCCACATGCGTTCGCTTGGGTTACAAATGGCTGTTTATACCGTAAACTTCTTCACACTTACACAAGTATAGCCTCCCTCTGTGCTCCAGACACGAGCGGAGAGCCAGATGGTGTACGTTACACTTGTTTTCCTGTCACCGTGACTGTTATTTATACACCACGTCAATCTGGCTCAGGTCCTCCCTGCCGAATGCTTCAATTTACAGCAGCAGGAGGTTGGGTGGAAATAAGAGAGCAGGCCCAAGACACACACACACACATACACACACACACACACAAAAGACTCCAATTAGATTATCACCTCTGTGCCCATGGAGAGTCCATCTCTCAGTCTCTCCATTACAGAAGTGTGGGTGCTGCTAGAAAAGCAGCATGAGAAATAGTTTTATCTTGATATCCTTTCTATTACCAGACACGAGAATACAATGGATCTTTGTAACATCTAGAGCAGCGATGGAGTTTTATTTTCCAGACAGCTCAGCTCCCAGCAGATATTAGCGAAGCCACTATTGCATCGACACCCCCATTCGCCTTCGCGAGCCCAGCGAGGAGCCATTCACACTGAGATCGGTGTTGACAGCACTAATACAACCTGCACTTACACTCTGAAACCTTCACATGTTTTGCTCTGGGGTGGAATAAAGAAGAACAAAACTAGCAGCTGATGTCTGCATAGCCTTGAGTCACAAACAAGAAATAATGGATGCTTATATCTGGGAAAAAAACAGTAATAAGTTTGATCATGAGCAGTGAACGGAGATGGAGAGCGAGGTGTTGTATAAGCATGGCTCCGAAGGTTAGGCGCACATACTCGCATGTTTTCTCGGGAGGGTGATACAACCGTAGCCAAACATATAGTCTTGGCTGTGATTGTAGATTGGCTCGATTTCTCATTTCATGTGCAAAAGCTGTTTTATGTCCCTGCGGGTAATGCCATCACTTCTCATCAAGCATTCTGTATTCCTACAATAAAGCCAGTGAGAAGAGGAACGGCACTTCTCCTACGCCAAAAATCCAGCCCATCTCTACACAAAGAGTCGCTGATTACCCGCCGTGCGATATTAGCAGCACTCGTTAGCAGGTGCCGGCTACATTCTAGGTTCTGGCCGATGAGAGATGAGCACATGGGAGCACTCGAGGCATATGAAGCTCTGGTTGAAGCGCAATTCTAAGGGTCAAGTGTGCAGATAATAAAGTGAGGGAGAAGAAAGTAAGAAGGTCAGGAATGTTTAAAGACTCCTACATATTAGCATTTGCATAAGTTATTTGAAGAGGATCCGAGCATGGGTGTGAAACTCGCGTTTATTCGGAAAGACTTATCATAGCTCGCGAAATGTCAAATCATCCAGCTCACACTGGTCACTTCAACGCTAATCACTCAGGATTTACGGAGACCTGACATTTTATACAGCAGGCCAATAATGAATGTTGAAAGTGTTTTTTTTTTTTAATCTCCTTTAAAAATTTCATGATCCAGTCAAAGAAGCAGAACTCACTCACTCACTCATCATTTATACCGCTTTATTCTGTATACAGGGTTCTTTATTCTGTATTCGCGGGGGCCTGGAGCCTATCCCAGGAGACTTAGGGCACAAGGCGGGGCAAATCCTGGGCACGGTGCTAATCCATCGCAGGACACACACATACATGCCAATTAGCCTAATCTGCATGTCTTTGGACTGATGGAGGAAACCGGAGTACACGGAGGAAACCCAACAAGCACAGGGAGACTCCATGCACAGGGAATCGAACCCGGACCCTGGAGGTACAAGTGCTATCCACTAAGCCACCTACTGTAAGAAGCAGAACTATGTTTTTTCTGTTGTTGTTATTGTTGTTGTTTTTTTATATTCTTTTTTGGAGGTCATCACAGATCACCCACACACAACATTATAACAAGGTTTGAAAATCATTTCTTCCCTTCTGTCTTCTTCACAGTGTGTAGTGTGTGACAGCTTCCTGCTGATCTCGCTGTAGCTTGGTCTCCTGCACTCACACTGAAATATGCAAACACATGCGTTTTTCTATTCAAAAATTTGAAAAGAATACGTCTAAGTGTCAGTGTTTTTTCTTTTTCTTCTCTGAATTAACTTTGAATTTATGAGCGCGGAATGGGAAATGATAAACGAAGGCCGCAATCACATTATATCAATGTCTGAAATGATGCCAGATTGATTAGCTTATATTAGCTGCGATGTTTACAGTTGTTTTCAATTATGCTTCAATTACATGCATCATGCCAAATTTCAAACTAGTGTGACATGGACACTAATGGTTACTGATTACTCTGGATAACAAATGGATATTGATTTTAATCTAAGCGCCACTTATTGCTGGTCTATACCGCTGGATTTCTTGGTTTTGCAGTTCAGAATAACTAGAAAGTTTTACAAGTAGAGGGAGCGAAACTTTTTTTGATTGTGCTTGACACATGAGGTAATTGTTAGAATAATATTATGGTCTATTGCCTAAGGTTTGAGTCATGCCCATGCAAGAAGTGCAAAATTTGTACTGTAATTACCTTTTTTTTTAGGACATCTGGGAAAGATAAAGTAAAGAAAAAATATATATATTTTCCTACACTGATCAACTCAAGAGAACCAGAAATGAGAAGTAGTGTAGGAATGAATGTAAGTACTAAAAAGACAGGTTTAGGGGCTATTCTCTGGATGCCAGTGTTAACTTTAATTGTAGAAACTTTCCTGTTCGCCCTGACCTAGGATCAGTGTGTTTGGTGCCAACATGGAATGCATGTTCTTGAGGGAGTCGGCCCATTCATCTAGCTGTACAGTGGACCATCTGGTGAGGAGTGAGCGGGGAGAAGCAGAGCATACCTTGATGAATTTAAAAAGGATGCTACAGAAAATGTTTGTCATTGAAGAAAGACAGAGACTCTGCCATGCTGTCAGTAACGCTTCACTCGTTCACATAAAAAATAAATAAATAAATGAATAAATAAATTTTGCATTTAATCTGAGCTGGACAGACATTCTATATTATTACAGTATGTACGTACATATAGTGCAGCTACAGTATACTGTATGTACAGCACAAAGATTATAGAATTACAGCAAAATTAAGAATTCCGTATAAAATCTGGCTGAAACAAACATTCCAGGTAAATGCCTGGGATGCAACAAAACATGAAGATGTCCATAGTTTATTTAAATGACTACATAAACCTTAATAACACATGATGTAAGAATGGAAAAGTGTTTTAGTAGCATAGATATACTGTACAGTAAGTAGTACATTCCTAGTGTCTATAAGAATTCACACTTGTAAAAAGAGGGGATGTCTGCAAAAATCTATTTTCAGCCTGGTCTTAAATTGAGCAACTTATAAACCCAGTGCATTAGCCTCTTCGTCTTATTTATATTGAAACACATCTGAGTAAACCAAAGAAAAAGAGAGAGAGAGAGAGAGTCGTGATTTTGCATAGCTCCACTTTGCCAAACAAATAAGACAGGGAAATGTCCGCCTCCTTGTCTGGCCAATACTCAGACGAGAACATTTACACACTCATATAGAGGCTGCTATGTCATCTGTAGGGTCACGAACTGGAGCGTTCACATACATAACCAGAATCAGCAGCCGCCAAGTATAGGGCTCTGACTTTTTACTAACTAAAAAAAGGCACTGCTATTCCAACTGGAGGGCCAAAAATCATCCTGAACATCCACACACAAGAACTAAACTCAGAAACAGAGGCTATCATGCCACCTATAGGGTGGCATGATAGCCACCCTATAGGTGGCATGAATGCTCACTTGTATTTACCCGAAATACGATGATGCCGATGCATAATTAGAGGCATGCCATAGTCTTTCTTAAGCATTGAGTGGGTCCAGGATTGGTTCATTTTGTTACCGTGGTGTAAACGACGATGCACAATTATTGATGTTAATATACCTATAAATTATCTCAACTGGAATTTAATGACTGTTTTAGTAACAACATGCTATAAGGGTGAAAAACAACTCTCCAGACATAAATAGGCACAAAAAAAAAACATGTTTAAGTAATATAGTTAATATTTGAACAGATTTTTTTTGTGCAGTAAATTTGTGCTGTGTGGGTCTGTAATATATACACTCTGATAGGAACACCTGTACATCAGCTCATCTACGCATCTTATCCCAACAGCACAATCCATAAAATCACGTAAATACAGAACAAGAGCTTCAGTTAGCATTAACGAATGGGGAAAAATATGATCTCTGTGTCTATTGCCACGGCATTGTTGTACTGTAGGTGCAAGACAAGTTTGAATATTTCATTATGTATTTTGATACACAATAGTCACTAGAGATTACGCAGAATGGTCTGAAAGGGGAAAAAATACATCTTGTTACTAGAAATTACACAGGCTGAAACAACTTGTTGATGAGAGAGATCAGAGGGGAATAACTAGATCTGTTCACCATGACCAGAAGCCTACATTATCTCAAATAAGCGAACTCAAATATACGAGCAGGGTGAGCAGAAAAGCATCTCTGATCCCACAACCAGTCAGGAGCAAGAATCCGAGGCTATCAGACAACACAGATATACCCAAAAATGGAAAACACTTTTCTAATCTTCAGTTTTGATGAGCCTGTGCCCACGATAGCCTCGGTTTCTTGCCGCTGCTGTACAGCTCATCGATTGCATGATTTTTTGTTTGTGCATGATTATGTGAGTTATATATCCTACAGTATACAGTATATCCTATATCCTTCCTGGCAGGTACAGTACATTCACTCACTCACTCATCGTCTATACCGCTTTATCCTGTATACAGGGTCACGGGAGGCCTGGAGCCAATCCCAGGCGGCTTAGGGCACGAGGCAGGGTACACCCTGGACAGGGTGCGAATCCATCGCAGGGTACACACACACACACACTCATTAACACACTATGGGCAATTTGGGAACACCAATTAACCTAATCTGCATGTCTTTGGACTGTGGGAGGAAACCGGAGTCCCTGGAGGAAACTCACTAATCACAGGGAGAACATGCAAACTCCATGCACACAGAGACGGGAATCGAATCCGGACCCTGGAGGTGCAAGGCGACAGTGCTAACCACTAAGCCACCATGCCGCCCTGGCAGATACAGTAGAACCCATCTGGCCATTTTGCTGTGACCTCTCATATCAACAAGGCATTTCCTCCCACAGAACTGTCGCTCACTTCACACCATTTGATATAAGCTCCAGCAATTGTTGTGTGTGAAAATCTCAGGAGATTAGTAGTTTATGAAATAAGCAAACCAGTCCTTCTGGATCCAACATTAATGTGATAATCACAGAGTCGCCGAGTTCACACTTTTTCCCTATTATCATTCTGTTTGATGCAAACACTAACTGAAGCTCATGTCTTTGTATCTGCATGATTTTATGCGTTGATGATTGATTGGGTGACTGTGTGCAAGTGTTCCTATTAAAGTGGACAGTGATTGTAATGAAGATTGAGAACCCTTAATCTCTATGGCTCTGACCCATACACATGCACGTACACACACGATAGCCGTTGTTACCACGATCGTCATCCACAGGATCTCTCTGAGCAAGAAACGGCTATTTTATTTGTCAGGTAGTCTTTTTTTTTTTTTATTAGAAATGCCTATACAGCAAATCCTTGTCACTTTGTGTTCTTATCAGCTGGTCATTACAAACTAATGCGAGTGGAATGAATTGATTCTCATTAAATGATCATTATCTCAGCAATGTAATTTTGCCTAAATCGCAGAAAACATAACGTCAATACCAATCAAGGTGAGAATTTGTTGGAATCAACAACCTAAGGCTGCCACTCCAATCAAGCTCCTTTAATTAAGTCATTTGGCAATAACATCACTCATTCAACACAGCCACTAAACTCTCAAATCATCGGCAAACCTGTGTGACAAATTAATGACTACTTAACCGGAGAGAGACCTCTCCCTGTCATTCTCTCCGTGTGTGAGTGCCAAATGACGCCCTGTCACTCCTCATCCGAGTGCTTCGCCTGTATCTGTTCTAATCTGTCTACTCTTCCGCTCCATCATTGGCTTCCTCGCTTTTCCTCTGCACAGACTAAATCGGTTTATATGTCTTTTTCAGAGTGGCTGACAGTGACAGGATGCAAGTGGCAAAGAGAGGATACACAGTGCCCTTATTCTGTCATCCACTTCTGTTGCCTTTGACTGTTTGGACACACAGTACAGCCAGTACAGCACAACTAATAAATCATCTCCAGGAGTACAATACAAAGAAAAAAAAAAGTTTGCTCTCACAATCATGATGATACAGCCTGAATCCACACTGATCTTCACTTTTCTTTTCTTTTTTACCTGTGCTGTGATATTTTAATACTTGTGTGGTGGTTGGAGTGCTGCGCTAGTGAGGGGATTCCAAGGAAGTCACTGCTGGGTCTTTAACCAAAAATTCATAGCTCTTTAAAGTCCCAGACTTACTTTCCACTCTGTCAAAACAGCGTAGCTCTTAATTTCTCTGCAGTTACTGAATAATTCATAGTAGTTATGGAATAATATGCTTCGGGCTTCAAGGTGGATAACGGAATAATGAGTTTGTTAAATTGTATTAGGCTGCACCAAGATGTTTTGGCCCAACAATTACAGTCACTTTCAGTAAACACTTTACACTGGTCCACCTCAATGGGGAATCCAGAATCAATTGCTGGTGGGAATAGGTATGATGTAGGAATACATCCTGGATGAGACACTAGTTCATCTAAGGATACCATACACAAAAGCACACACAAAATCAGTCAATTGTAGGGGGGGGGGGGGTCCCTGATTTTCTCCCTAATTTGGTAAAAATCTGAAAAGTATACCGTGCATATATATGTGCGTGCAGTATATTCGGCCTCCCTTACTCTGAAACCCCAACTAAAATGTTCTTCTGGCACTGTGTAATTGTCCTTCTGGTAGGTCAACCTCCGTAACAAGCATTTTGCTGACTCTAACAGGGATTCTTCTAAGATTGCCCTGTATTTGGCTCCATCCATCTTCCCATCAACTCTGACCAGCTTCCCTGTCCCTGCTGTAGGAAATCATCCCCACAACATGATGCTGCCACCACCATGTTTCATGGCTGGGATGGTGTGTTCAGATGTGCAATGTTAGTTTTTCCACCACACATACTGTAGCATTTTGCATTTAGGCCAAAAAGTTCAATTTTGGTCTCATCTGACCAGAGCAACTTCTTCCACATGTTTGCTGAGTCCCACACATGGCTTGTCCTAAAGTACAAACAGGACTTCTTATGGCTTTCTTCTTGCCACTATTCCATAAAGGCCAGATTTGTGGAGTGCATGACTAATAGTTGTCCTGTGGACAGATTTTCCCTAGACTGTGGATTTCACAGCTCCTCCAGAGTTACCATGGGCCTCATAGCTGCTTCTCTGATTAATGCTTTTCTTTGAGACGGCCATGTCTTGGTAGGTTTGCAGTTGTGACATAATGGTACATAGTAGTGCCATTTTTGGATGATGGATTGAACAGTGCTCTGTGAGATGTTCAAAGCTTGGGATATTTTTTTTTTTATAACGTAACCCTGCTTCACAACTTTTTCCCTGACCTGTCTGGTGTGTTCTTGAGCTTCATGATGCTGGTGTCCATTAATGTTCTCTAACAAACCTCTAAGGGCTTCACAGAACAGCTGAGATTAAATGACACACAAGTGAACTTTATTAATAATTAGGTGTCTTCTGAAGGCAACGTTTTATAGAAACCTATCATAACACTCAGTGCATCATACTCTGCTGTATATGTGCAAATACTGTAGTGTATAGAGTTATATGTGGCTTAGCAGACAAAGAGTTTAATGTTGTTGATCCAGCTTTCTTCTCCAGATCTCAATCTGATTAAGCATCCATGGGATGTGCTGGACAAACAAGTTTGATCTGTGGAGGTACAACATACAGCAGTTCTGGTGCGAGATACCACAGAGCACCTTCAGAGGTCTTGCCTCAAGGTGTCACAGCTGTTTTGGTGGCACAAGGGGAACCAACACAATATTGGGTCTAATGTTTTAGGCTTTAATGTTGTAGTTGATTGGTGTTTTAACGCATCCTTCATATTATTCTATAGGTGGAACTGTGTCTCATTTCTGTGCTCAACATGACGCAGGAAGTTAACGTCTTCCATTTTATTGCACGCACCGAAGCTCAGAAACGCACCCTGATAGCATCAGTCCTCTCTATCACACTGTTAACCTCCAGACAGACAAATGAGCATGTAGCTAAATGACCTTCCCTTTCCCACTGCAGAGGCCCATTATAAGTGCTGAACAAAGCTCACTTTTAATGACACCAACAGATCGTTCTCTGTCCCAAAGTGCACGGCTTAACATTATTCAAGCTGAGTGGAAGTCAGGGAGGATGCTTAAAGATAGCACCGACTATTGCTGAAAACTGGGGGGAAAAAAAAAAAAAAAAAAACGCTCGGTGCAAAACAAAATAAAATAAAAGGAACTGAGAAATAAAGAAGGAACTACTGATGCTTCCAGAATGCTGAAGAAAAAAAACATATGAGCCATGGGCTTTTTAAAATTAATTATAAAAATAAAAATAATTATAGTTCTACAAAGCGCTTCATACTAAATAAATTTATGCTAATTATATGCAATTGAATATAAGGCAGCATTTTAAAGCATACAATTATATGCTTCATATCCAAGTGTTGTAATTATTACCACGATTAATACGCATAGTCGCAGTATTCTAATAAATATGAGGCAAGAAACAAATATCAGGTATAAACTAACACAACTTTCCCAAGTTTCCGAGATAAGGCTCAGCTCTTTGGGTTCATTTGATATGAGATAGACTTATTAGTGCTGTTTTATTTTTTTTGTTTTTACAGGAAGTTAGACTTTTCTGTGGCTTATTGAATATGTGTCGGAAACATCCACAGTCTGTTCTTTTTGTAATGGATTATGGATCACTTGTGTATTTTTAGACACAATACTTACAGGATAACCGTCACTGCCTCAAAGCACAGGAATCAGCATGTTTCAGTGAATCTGCTAATTGGCCTTTTTATTAAAGCATGAAGCATTGAAGACTAACAAAACGTATTCAAGTGCTTAAAGAAGAAAAGCATTTTCTTTTTGTTCATATGCATCTAAGATTTCAATCATGAAGTTGAAATTTTGTTGTTTGCTTTCTGTTTGTTCAAGCATCATTCATATTGTTGTTGTTGTTTTTATGTCAGTTTTATGCATTATCCACAATGCCATTTGACTACCTGCTACCAGTGGTGCCAGTGAGACAGATACAGTACAGACCGTAACCAAACTGTGTCTTAAAGCTGTATTACTGTACATTGTGTTCCAATGTGTTACTGTCTCCACTACTTCTATAGTGATTGTTTTTTCATTATCATTATTTTGAACATCACTGGAATAAGGAGAAAACAAGTTCAAGCTATTTTGTTTGTATGAGCCAAATCCAGCTGTTATCCCTTATGCTCGTTAAAAGTATGTGTTTTATTGAACACGATTGTAACTGCACAAGCAAGATTTCCTTTATCGTCAGCATTGCATACAAGTGTGACCTTGTGACAGGATTAATGAAAATAAAGTACCAGCCAACAAATTAGCACCACCACACTAAACACATCACAAATATTTCAATATAAACATTCGGAGTGGAGGTTTCCTTTAATGATCCCGCGGAAATATTGCAAAGAGGGGAATGTTTATGTGCAACAATCTATAAGAGATCATATTGACCAAAACAGCAACATAAAATGTTTTCTTTTCTCAGAAGAATAGCACAAAAAAAAAGTAAAAAACACGTACAGTAATTGGAAGGTGAACTTTATTTTTTGCATATTTGTTACACTTAAATGATTGAGATCATCAAACATTTTAATATTGCACAAAGATAACTCGAGTAAATACAAAACGCAGTTTTTAAATGATGATTTCATTAAACGCAAAAAAGCTGTCCAAATCTACCTGGCCCCTATATAAAAAAAATTATTGCCACTAAACCTAATAACTTAACAACCACAACAAACATTTGTGATAACTGGCATTGAGCCTTTCACATCGCTGTGGAGGAATTTTGGCCCACTTTTCTTTTTAGAATTGTTTTAATTCAGCCACCCTAGAGGGTTTAACCTGGATTTACGTCCGGACTTTGACTAGGCCACTCCAAAACCTTTTTTTTCCTGAGCCATTCAGAGGTGGACTTGGTGATGTGTTTCAGAACATTATCCTGTTGCATATCCAAAGTGCACTTGATCTTGAGGTTACGAACTGATGGTCTTCTTCCATCACACTACAGTATCAATACCACATGTTTGACTGTTGGTATGATATTATTTTTCTGAAGCAGAATATTTGCCTACAGAATACTTGCCCAAAAGTCTTGGGCATAATCAAGATGTTTTTTTGGCAAATGTGAGACAAGCCTTTGTGTTCTTTTTGGTCAGCAGTCGCTTTCACCATGGAACTTGACCCATGGATGCCATTTTTGCCCAGTCTCTTTTGTATTGTTAAATCATGAACACTGACCTTAACTGAGGCAAGTGAGGCCTGCAAGTAGATTCTGGGTTCTTTTATGAGCTCCTGGTTGAGTTGTTGTTTTTGTATTTGAGGAGTAATTTTAGCAGTCCAACCACTTTGGAAAGGTTTACCACTGTGGAAAATGGCTGTGGATAATGACTGTGGAGTCCAAAAGCCTTAGAAATGGCTGTGTAACCTTTTCCAGACTGATTAATGTCAGCTACTACTCATCTGTTTTTGAATTTCTTTAGATTGTGTTGCTTGTTGTGTTTGATATCTTTTGTCATGCTTCACTTTGGCAGACAGGTTCTGTGTAAGTGATTTCTTGATTCAACAAGTGTGGTGGTAATCAGGCCTGGGTGTGGCAAGTGAAATTTTAACCAGCTTTCCAAAAATCTTAGTCCATTCATGATTTAGCAAGTAGGGGCAATTACTTTGTCATATACAGTACCCAGCTTTTTTCCCTAAATAATGAAATCATCATTAAAATAAACTGCATTTTGTATTACTTGGGTTATCTTTGTGTAATACAAAAATTTAGTATTATCTGAATCATTTAAGTGAAAGGGGAAAATTCAGGAAGCAAATACTTTTTCACC
The DNA here is from genome assembly GCA_030014365.1 of Clarias pachynema. NCBI lineage: Eukaryota > Metazoa > Chordata > Actinopteri > Siluriformes > Clariidae > Clarias > Clarias pachynema. The sequence goes on from JAQMYL010000038.1 coordinate 8,651,148, forward strand.
ACATTGTACTTAAGTTCACAACTACCACCCCTTAACCAATGTCTCCCTGATGCCGGTCCTCCCACCCAGAAACCACAGTCAAATTTGTTCTCCTGCACTCCCAGCCACAGATGACTGTGGCATTGTCAGGATTCAAAACTCATGATCTCCTGAGGACAGATTGTGAGGACAGATTGTTGCTCATCAAATTGCTTTGCCAACACATTTTTGGCTAAGCTACTGACTCTCTGAAAAATAACGATTTTTGATATTTGACTTTGAAGCTTGATTTAAAGGAATTTTAAAGGAGAGCAACAGTAGGTAACCTAGTTTGAACACCAGGATTTGACTCTGTTTTGCACTGAGGTCTTTCTGGACAGAAAAGTGCGAAGACCCTGGGGTCGAGTCCTGGAAACGCCTGGACTGCTCTATTTACAGCTCTTTAAATAGGAGCATCTGTGTTCTTAGACATAACAGGGTACATAGGCCCTTGTGACTATCAAGAGGGCGCGTTTTTGGCTGGAACACAGTGGCCTCTCACTGTGTGATACAATTAAGAGGGACAGTAAGTGCTAAGAGGAACACACAGCATCTATTAAAACAAGCATGTAAAGTTAAAGTGTGCCTGCTTTTATTATATGGGAATTAATCAAATTCTAACAGATCTTGTATAGAAAACCTGTGATCACATTCAGGACGCCACTGCAAAACATGATGTTATGATCCCTGACATTTTAATAAGCCGTCATGCTTTAGTTGTAAAGATCAGTCGCAAACTGCTTGCACAAGAAATGGTGCATCGCCAAGATTTCCTTTGGCGTCCTGTAGATTTGATTACAGCATGCAATCTGGTGGCCGATTCATGTGTGGAAATGATTCCTCACGCTCCCATTTCCCAGGAGAAATTCTTTCACAATTTGAATCCTGGAATATGCCTGTGCCATCAAGGATGAAAACAAAAATCCCCTGATGTGGTAATCTTGTCATTTAGTACATTTAGGTCATAAATTTTATTTTATTTACTTCATTTTATTGCCACATAACATTTCTGCATCTAATGCATGATGGGTATATCACATCATGCGCTTCCCTTCTTACACTGACACGCCCATCATTCTGGAATAGATCATTTTCCATTGCACCAAAGTCCAGTCTTTATGCTCTCTAGAAAACTGAAGACTATTTTTCAGATTAGTCTCACTAACAGGTGGTTAACTTATAACCACACAACTCTTTATTTCCAATCCTGTAAATTCCTATTGGATCATGAATGGAAATTTTCTTACTGTCACTATCAAACATAGCTGTGATTTCCAGTGTTTAAGTGATCTTCATTCATGATTTTTTTGTTTCCCCTAATTACTGTAAATTCCTTCCACAAAGTTGATGGGTCAGCAGTATGCTTCCGAGTTTAAATAATGTTTTGGACAATTTCTAACTCAATTCCTGTAATTTTAGCAATATTTCTTAGTTTTATGTCTTTACTTGATACTTAAGGTCAATCATTTAACCCTTCTGAAATGGCATATTTTTGGGGGGTGACAGGCAGTGTATGTCTCCCAGAAACATAAAAACAAATGCAAACATCCAAAGACAAATAGATGATTTGAAAATTTGCTTACTGATAGAATCATGTGTCTGATTCCTATATTGTGACTTATATTCCACAAATGTATTCACATTTTCTGAATGCAATTTATTTGTATACCTAACACCTGAATTGTGCCACTAATGACTTCATACTAAAGAACAATTTTATTATTTAATGGCAGCTCTGTATGAGTGTATATAAGCTCTTTCTTTGAAGTAAGCACAAACAATCCATAATACTAGACAAAAATACACCATACGGATATTTTAGGGAGACATTTTATTCCCTTCATATGTACTGTATAGCATAGATGCAGTCAAAATTGTATCATATTTAAAACCTGAACTTACCTGTCAGCTCTGTACAATAGAAAAGCAATTCAACAATGTTGCATGAATACTAAATATCCACATACTTGCAAAAAAACATTCTAAGTGTATGTGATCTATTAAAAAGAAAGTAGATGATTCCTCCAGCACAGTTATTCTCTTGTAATGAGGAACCAAGGATTCAGTAAATGATGCTCACTAAAGCTGGAATCCAATATCACTTATACTGCTGTTAAACTCCACCTGTGCTTATTAGCACCACATGAGGTCCTAGACAGTCTAGTCTCATCTGGTTTGATGTAATTACAGCAATTCATTTTCTCTAACTCTCTCTTACCTTGACTGTATAGCAAAAACATATAACACATATGCAGTATTTTTTTTACGTTTTAGCTTTTCTACAAGAAAAAGAAAATGAATTTATAACATAACATAACATAACATAACATAACATAAAACAAAACATATGCCCATATATTTCATCAAATTGTAGCACGTGTATTAAGAGGGAGAAAAAAGCATTACCATTTTGGTTTTATGTGAAATAAATCATTGATGACATTGGATCTGTGCAGTCTAGCAGTGTGCTATGAGGGGAGATTAGCTGCAGGAATGTGCACATTTGATGAATAGGGCGAGGTCTAAGCATTCCTCTGCCAAGGCTCAATATAGTCCAGTCCCAAATGGGTGAAGATGTCCTCTTCTGTCTTAGCCTGCAGGAAGGTATTCTAGAGATAATAGAGGGGGGAAAAAAGCAAAACAGCACTGACATGAAGTGTTTAACAATTGAACTGCATAGGCCTAAAAAGTTACAAGAAATGTTAGGCGATGACGAAGACAGAGTCGAACTGGCATTTTTGTAAACATTGGTTGTATTTGACCAGCTACTGTATATTTCTCTAGGGAACTGATAGAAGACAAAGAGTCATAGTGATGATGCTGCTGTTTTTCATAAGGTCAGACAGGGTTGGGAACCTCTAAAAGGATAACATACTGTACTGTAAATTCTATCTGAAAGGAAGCATGTGTAAACTGTAAGAGGCTGCCACTATGGTGGATCAGGCAAGCCAAGTGCTTTGAAAAGCCATAACTACTTTTCCCTTTGGGACTTCAGTCTTTGCAGCATTTATTGCAACACCCACTACTGGTTTTATTGCATTTTCATAATTGTGTCACGAGAGCTGGCTTTTGGAAAGTCTAATTAGACACACAGATATGAGCCATGATCATGATGAGACACATTTAGGTTGACTGGAAGAATTATGTATATTTCCCAAGATGATTTCATTCCTCGGGCTTATTAAAGGTGTTCAGAAATGATTTATTTGTCCCTGCGAGCATGTAGATCCACGGTGGATCTGGAGTCGATCCCAGGAACACTAGGAGAAAGGTGGAAGAATTCAGCATGCATGGGATGCAAGTCCGTAGGAGTCCACTATGCACACACTTTATTCATACCTAAGGGCAATTTAACATATTCAATCCACTTACCAGCATATTTATAAAAGGTAAGACAAAATCTGGAGAGGAAATCCACCCAAACACGAGGAGAACACAAAAGCTCTGGATCAAACTAGGTACTCTGGAGCTGTGAGATGGCAACACTTCCTGCTGCAACAAGATCCAGATATAATCAAAAGAACCCAAAACAAAATGTGTGTTCATATTAACTGGGAACATGGACCACTTTCCAAAGACAATCCAAGAACACAGTCATTGCATGTAATTAGTTTGCATTACAAAAGAAAACAGACAAAGCAAAAGTTAAAGCGTAATATTTTTTATAAATTAGTGGTTCCCAAAATAGGGTTGATATATATATATATATAAAAAAAAAAATAATAATTATATA
>JAQMYL010000038.1:8680398-8692223 GCA_030014365.1 Clarias pachynema
CCTTTGTGATTCCTCATGCATGGTGTTTTAGTCAAGACCTTTATAATTATTCTACCATCATCACTCCATCAAGTTTGGCCCATAATCTGTTAACTACTGATACCCCTATCTCACCTACGTGGTTTTGCGCAGTGGCCGTAAGTACGGTTCATCATGATTCACCGCAAGTTTTGGCGCTGTGATTAGGTTTCCATCTTTCCGCGCGTCGGTCCTCGCATAGTCCAACCGTATAGGTGAGATAGGGGTATAACAGCAGGAATAACAGAGGGGGTGGGTTATCGGGGGCGGGGCTTGTAGGACGACTTTTACACACACACACACTGGGATTGGGAATGACTGCTGTCTGGCTCACGGATTGCACAAATTTTCTGAATAACGGATTACATTTTTGAAAATATAATAACGTGTTAGATTACTCGTTACATAAAAAAGTAATCCAAGTACTCTAATGCGTTACTTTGTAACACGTTACACCCAACACTGGTCAACAGTAGCGGAGGAAATGTAACCTTTTACTTTACTTTTTTGACTAGCGTTTAATTCAACCTGGGAATGACTTTTGATTGTGCAGAATAACACAACACAATGAATGTATAAATATTCACAGGAGCGACTACAGTTTGTGCGGTATAGTCACACCTGCCAGGATCATCACTCTCTGATGTACAGCCTTTTTTAAAATGTTTGCACCTTTCACATATCTCACTGCGGCTAAGAGTCTCATCACTGTACAGTACTATGCTTGAAGCTTGAAGGCTTCTGTAAATGTCACTTGGTTTTATGCTTTCATTCACAATTTCATCACAAGTCCTGGTTTGACTTGAACGCCCCTTGTATCTGTACTTTACATTTTAGGGATCATTAAATTTAACCCCACCACACTCAAAGTAAAATATCATACTTTGTACTCTACTACTTTTTTTCCTTCTTAATTATGAGGGATAAAAAATAGCTACAGTATTGTCTAAACTCAAGCACAGGAAGTACACCAATCAGGATTTATTTTGGCTAATTTACTTTGACCTGTTGGTTGCACATGTTAGATGTACCTACTTAGCGAACATGGAACATTACTATTACGAGATCAGGGCAACAGCCTGGAAAAAAATACAGAGAGGAAAAGGAAAAAGAGCCATTCATTTTAAAATGCCTTCTCTGCCTGCGTCATTCTCAAACAATTTCTTCTTAAAAAAATGAATCTTAAAATGAATGTTTACTCATTCTCAAATCCTGTTATTTCACAACCACTCAGATCACTCTGATGAAAATTGTTCACCTGCATGTTGACTGCTCATAATAATGTTAATTGGCATCAGTGGCAATTAGATCGGTGTGCCTAGAGTGATAAATATTCACCCCGTTGAACTTTTGAAAATGATCTTAATTGCAATTCTTTGTTTTGAATCTACAGTAAGTAAAACCAAAAAAATATCACACTTGAGGTCATACTGCTGTACTGAATATCACTATCATGCGGTCATTGGGTGAAGAAGTCATCACAGCCATGCTGATACTTGGTACAACAGCACAACCTCAAGTGCAAAATTTCTTTTACATCAGTTCCACTAACAGCATTTATGATAAACAGATTATGATTTGTTTGTTTATTTAAATAGTTATTTTGCTCTGCCAATACCAGTACATGTCTTTCTGCGACTGCGGGAAGTAGCATTAAGCTGGCGGGCGAACAACAGTTAGTATAATTAATAGGGGTGAAATTAGATTTCAATACTTACAGTACCGGTAATGTATAGCCAAAAGTTGAGGAGAATAAACCATGGAGGCGGTGGACAGTCCTGAAAAACTTACAATTTACTTTAAAGTATAATAAGCGGAAATATAGAATATCAGCTAACTTCCGTGGGTTTATGGGGTTGAATTCTAAATCAGATTAAATGGAGGGTGTAGGTTAGAATCTCTTGTCTCACACATCAAGTAGTGCACGTGATCAAGGGTTAGGGAGAGAGAGATTTGGGATTCAGACTTGTGTTAGAAGCTAGTTAGCTTAGTACTACACGTTAAGTGAACAACACGAATGGTTCAGAGGCAATTTGGAACGACTTTGAAGTAGTTACTAAGGAGACTCAGTGTTGTTTACAATAACATAGTATCAGAGGTGTTTTCTTTCTAAGAGTGCTTTGATGACTGATTTTCACCTACTTTCACTCATATTGTAATTAATGATTATTAGAACACCTGAAGTGTTGAAGTGATGCATAGTGTTGAAGCACATCTCAGTGCTGTTATGCTCTATATCATCACTCATAGAATGTACTCACTCACTGATCGTCTATACCACTTTATCCTTGTATACAGGGTTAAGTGGGCGTGGAGTCTTTCCCATGAGACTTAGGGCATGACCCACTGGACAGCTTGCCAATCTAATGCAGAGCACACACACTCATTCACACACTACAGGAAATTTGGGGATGTCAATTAACCTAAGCTGCATGGCTTTGGACAGTGTAGGGAAATGCACACAGACCCAAGGTAGGAATCAAGCCCTTGACGTGCTAGGCGAAAGTGCTAACCACTAAGCCACTGTTTTAACTTGTGTATAATCGCTCATAAAACTCAGGTGCAGGAGGAAATAAATATAGTTACTGTAGCTAATTAATTAGTCTATTTATTTATTTATTTATTTATTAATAAAATAAATAAATAAATAAAAGTTGTGTTTGCATAAGTTTTAGTCCTCCTGAAACCATGCGATTTAGTTGTGGCACAACCTGCAAAATTCATATAATTTGTTAAAAAGAGTCAAAAATCGCATGAAATCAGTGTCATGACTTAAAGCCCAGATGTGACTGAAAATCTTTCATATTCTATTACAGTATGTGAATATCTGCCTATGTGTCCAATATTACAAAGCTTGAGCAGTTCAAATTAAATTTGTATTCTTTTTTCATCATAAAAAATATTTTGTACACTCAAATGTTATACAAAAACCCGTCCAGAGCAATTACGACTGTAGTAGAGTAAGTTAATACTTATGCAAGGCGCAGTAGTGTAAAAGTTTCAGGGTTCAATCCGAGTCAACTGAACCTAAGGTGCTTTTCCTATGTCTTTCATTTGTTGCTCTTACTGGAATAAAGACTTTTTTTTTCTCTTTCTCCATACAAAGGCAATGCTCTTGGACCTCAAGGCTGTGTCAGGACAAGGGAAGAAGCTTTGTTCGTGGAAAACTTTCTGAAAAAGACCTGGATGAAAGTTGTAAGAACCCTAACATTGTTCGGAAGTCGTTACGAGCTCTATCATAAAGCACTATACAGCTCTCACCAGCAGAATTTGTAAAAGAGGCTTTCATCTAAGCTGCTGTGGTGTGTACGTCTAGACTGTGAACTAAAAGCTGCTGGCTGCTGCCTTTCATTCTGCCGACATAATGAAGGAAAAAAGACAGGAAAAACCTCCAATTAAAAAAGATTCTGAAATGCCTAATGGTTCTAGTCTACTGAATGGCCTCTTGGTTCGCTCGCCTAAAAAGAAATAATCAAAATGACTTGCCATGAAATGAAACTCCTCCGAATTATATCTCCTCATTTGTGTGAGACGAAATGAGTTTGTAGTAAATGACTGAAATAAAGTAGTTATCCAGGCACTGACTTGTTTTCTCCTGATTATTTACTATAAAGCCATATTTATTTGGAGGTTTTGCCTTTTGATGAAAGGAAGCGAATATGCAGTGGATTACAGTGCAACACCCACGCACACAGTTACTACAGGTCAAGCCTTCTTCTGCATTACAATGATACAATATTGCTCCGGAGATTGTAGCACATATTGTTACATCTGCTTTTTTTTTTTTATGGTTTTACTGCCAGGCAGGGAAACTGGATGTTGGAAGCAGGGAACTGATAAATTGAATTGTCTTTTGATTGCCTTAAAGCTAATTTGTCTATATTGCTGCCAGACATGGAAAAGCTGATGAAGGCAGAAAGCAAGGGAAAGTCGATTAGACACTCAGTCTCTCTGTTCTCTCTGATTGAACAGCTTTCCACACACACACACACACACACACACATAGGGGAAAAAAAGGATACAGTTCCCTTACTAATCAATTCTACGATTACAGCCAGCATGGAAATAATAGTCACAACTACAAAACCAGGCCAGTGCTTTGCTCCTTTCAGTCTCTTCATAGTGTCTTACACCATGCATGGCCTTCTGCTCCAGATCATTCAAACTCTCTCATCATAAATGCATGGTAGTTCTGATCAAAAGTTCTGTTCTGAAAATCAATTTTTTTTTAAATACAGTAATTTTAAGGCTACTCTGCCCTGCAAATGTACAGTATACCCACCTGGTTGCAACTCTGTAAGAATTCACACAAATTTGTTTTGTATGAAATGTTATAAAGGTCAAGGTTTGGACCTGGGCTGTGATTTAAGTTTCCTACAATCTCATTTGCATGAAAGTCATACCCAGTCCAACCTCGTTGCCTTTACTGCTCAAATTTGCACGAATGTTTCATGAGATCAGGCTTCTTAGAGATAAGACAGCATCTGAGAGATTAGAAGAATTGCAGAGTGCAGATCACAGTGAGAATCACACTGTAAAAAAATTAATTCACACGGTATTGCTGCGTCTCTTTGATGGATGTGTACCGCTTCGACTGACACTTCTCATCTGTCAGATTTTATTCTAGTTGGCGGGAAAATGTTGAGAGATAACTTCTGACATCTGGATTTATCGTTCCCATGCTTAAGTCAAACCATCTTCTGAATCATTGGCTTTATTATAAAGTGCTGTAGGTAAACAGTCTCTTGCGGGGTTCTAAATAGAACCTATCGCATACGCAAATAGCACCACAAAGTGCTAGATCAGGCCATGTGACACACTGGGCTGCTTTGTTGTCTCACAGCTTTAAAGGCTCGGCATCAATCCTGGCTGGGGTTACTGTCTGTCTGGAGTTTTTTGTCCTTGTTCTTCTTATGTTTCCTCCCAGGCTCCTAAAAAAACGCACTTCACAGCAAGAACAGCACTATGACAAAAATTTTGTCAGGTAATGTTTAGCAAAAAAAAAAAAAAAGTTTGCTAACTTTGACATATTGTACCTGGTTATTTATTTAATTTAATATTATTGTATTCGGTCTCCCATGCAACTTTAGATATTGTTTGAGTGTAATTATCTGCTACTGTATTACAGATTTAAATCTGGCTTTTAACCATTTTTATTTCCTGATATTAACAGACAGTGTTTGCATGAACTTGCTAAAAAAAAAAAAAAGGACCGTTCGTTGTACAGTACAGTACATAGTTGTTTTCCGGTAAACTGTGAACTGAGCGTTTCAGAGAAAGTGAATTACAGTGAGCGCCGTAAGCATGAAGGGTTTACGTTGATGCTTATATTCTGTGAGCCAAAGGAAGAACTCTGTCTTCTCTCTTAAGTTAAACCAATCCAAGAGCAAATCACATAAGGATCAGAATCCTCTTAGGGGATACTTAGGGGACCTTGTTTAAAAAAAATGGACAAAATGAAAATGAAGTTCATTGGGAAATTACGGCAAACTTAGTTCAAAAGGAAAAATTGGTGAACTTTGTTGTTAAGGCATCAAAAAGTGTTTTTTTGCTGTAAAACTGCTTTGAGTGGGAAAATGCTGATGTGCTGAGACATAAAACTAAAGGTTTGTTAAAGGAGAAACGTTAAACACTCTAATGTTTTAGTTAAACTCTTCTAAATACATATATTTATGACTCTGCTTGTGTAATCTTGACAATGACCCAAAAATGTAACTAGATATACTGTATGCACTTCAATATGTAATGCATTTCTCTTTTTGTTAAAAATGATAGCAAAACATATTGTTCAAGAGCCAGTATTAAAGCCTTGAAGGTATTGGGATCGATATTGATATCCAAAATACTATACTTGAATGATACCCAGTCCTAATCTTCGATCACCAGCTTCATGCAGTTACTACATGTGAGGGATATGCGACAATGACAACTGTTAAAAGCGCTATACAAATAAAATTGAATTGAATTGAATATGCAACCAAATGTGTTATTTACTTGAAGACTGTTCCAATATCTATTTCCAATATATTATTTTTAATATCTGTTCCAATACTTTTAATAATAATTTCCTCAATAATTTGGTTGTGTGATCTCATCCCAAACGTGCCTTGATCTAAGATGTCTAACAAATTTTTATAGAAATAGAAGCTGAAATTCTAGTCTACGTTCTCATTTCTTTTCTTTTTTTTTATATCTCATATCCAAATGTCTCCAGTGTATAGAAAGAAAAAAAAAACCTAAAAAATTGCTGGTTCAATTATTTTGCACACTCCATCACCCTGCACTTTGAAGTCATGTTCTCTATGCATGTTAATACAACATGACAAGCATACATATGCAGCCCTTTTCTCTCAGCCACATGTGTGGTTCTTCATTCTGGACTCTAATATTCATCATTCCCTCCCACAGAAACCTTGGTACTCAGTACGCCCTTTTCTTTCATCTTTTTGCTCTGCATCTTTGCTAATGTAGGAGGTAAATGAACTGTACACTTCTACATCTGGCCTCTATGCCATGATGGACAAAGATGAAATAGTTAAGTAAAGGCCACCGTTAATAAATCTACCACAACCAAATAATGAAATGCTATTTTCTTTTTCAAATGATGAATAATGATGCATTGATATTGTCATGACAAAGAATCAGCCATGGTTTATGTGACAGACCCATAAGATATTTGTGTGTGTGTTTTTTTTAATTAATGAAATGAACACAAATGCCATTTTTCACTGTATAGTGTGAACCACAGTAAGCTGTTTCTTTTTCAGTAGAAGCTTTATCATGTTCAGGTGCCAGTGAATCTGGAGGCTATCTTGAAGACACCAGGATGGGAATATGTGTACACAAATGAGAAAGTTCTGGAACCAAGGTTAGCCTGTAGACCAAAGTCATGGAAAGATGCAAAGTGTAGAGAAAGAAAGAATCTGATCATGATCCAAAACAGCTCATCGGTCAAGCATGGTGAGGGTTGTGGCATGACATGGGCTTGCATGGATGTTTCTGGAACAAGGCTCAGTAATCTTTATTCATGATTTAATTAATGATGAAAAATTAAAACAATCTAACTGAGAGGAACGTCACCATGCCACGAGACAATGATACTGTACAACACACTGCCAACTCAACTACCGACTTCAAGTGGAAGGTTTGGTATTTTGCATCATCAGTCACCAGACTTTGACCCAGTTGAGCAAGCGTTTTTACCTCCTGATGGGGACACCGAAGGGAGACACCCCCCAAACAACTGAAAGAAGCTGCAGCACATGCCTGGTAAAGTATCATAAAAGAACAATGTAACATTTTGGTGACAACAGCGGGTTGCTGGTTTGACACAGTCATTGCAAGCAAAAGATACACAGTTTAATTTACATGACGATTATCTGTTGATGGCATTGCTGGCTCAGTGCTTCTCGACTGCCATTTGTAAGGCGCAAGTTTACATCCCAGTTATTGCCCTACAACTAGCCAATGGGTTTGAAGGTCAACCTTAAGGACGGTACTGTACCAAACCCAGATAAACATGCATTCACTGTGGGGACAGTTTCTAGACTGTCTGTTCCTGTCCATTTTATAAGCCAAAGTCTGGGAAACATGGCACAAGATGTGTTATGTTCTAAGTTGTTTAACACAATTAGCTGTAAATATCGGGAGATAAAACAGAAATACAGTGGAACCTCGGATTGTGATTAACGCGGTTTGCGAGTGTTCCACAAGACGAGGATAGATTTTTTTTTTTATTTTGACTTGGAAAACGTAACAACACCATGATTTGACACCGTGCTCCCTTACTCACATCAACACACACACACACACACACACACACACACACACACACACACACACACACTCTCTCTCTCTCGCCTTTACAGCCCCCCTTCCACCCCCTCCTCCTCTCGGCTTCACACACAGATACAGACGGACACCGTGTGCACACACTTTTTATAGCACTCTATACAGTCATTTCCAGAAAAAAAATCTAACATCTCTTTGATTATTGAACATGTCTTTTTCTTATTAAAGAAATTTTTTTTTTTACAATTTGCCAGTTTGTTCTTCGTCTTCATGGCAAACTCCCTCTCTTCTTTACGCTTCTCCTCATCCTCGATGAGTAACATCACTATCTTGGCTTTCTCCCGGACATTCACACCCTGAAGAGAAGACGTTATTATTGCAATTTTCACACTACTTTGATGTACTGTACATTCAGAATTTAAGCTATTTTTTTTTTCATTTTTATAACTACAATCATGTTAAACAATAACAAGGAACCCTAACATACAAGTTGAATTTTCAAGCAAGAAGTATTATTGTTAATATTATTAAAGTATTCAACACGTTCATTCGGGTACCTGGTCCTTCCCGTCTTTATCCGTGAAGCGATACTCAACCAGAGGTTTAATGATGTGGATGTTCTCCTCACTCTGCTTTGGAATGCGGTCAGCACCGGTTTTCAGGAGATACTCTAGTAGTGTTAAAGACTGCAGACACACAAAAAAAGAGAGAGAGAGAGAGAGAGAGAGAGAGAGAGAGAGAGAGAGATTCAGTTAATAAAAACAATATTCCACAACGACAAGCTAATAACATGTGTTTGGAGTGTTTTGTTAATAAAAAAAACAAAAAATTATTGAAATCTCTCATGTACGCAAGTATTCAGACCATTTCTTATGACATTTACGATTGAGCTCTGGTGCATCCTTCTCCTCCATCAATCATCCTTGAGTGATTCAACAACTTCAGTGGAATCCAAGTGAATTTATTATACATACAGCAGTACCTCGGCTCATACGGATTTCCGGAGGCGAGTACTTAGGTGAAATTTCGTATTGTGAAACACATTTTACAATTGGAAATAATGTAAAAGCAGATAATCCGTTCCAGCCACCCAAAAATATTACCAATATTACCAATTTCCAACACTATAATCATATTTTTGCATATAAAAACAATCAAATTATTTCAAATCAAAAGACATGTGAATGAATGAAAATATGAAATAAATAGACATTAAACCTCATGTAATCTTAATTTATGATTTCTTTTGGCATTGGCTGTTTTAAAAACCAAACTGAAAGCGGCTCCATTTTTTTCTTGCTAGCATCTTTGCTAAAATTATTGGAACCCATGGTTATATGTCTTCACTAAATCTTGGACAAAATGGAAAAATAATAAAAATAAATAAATTAAATAATATATGTATAACAAAAAAAATTGTAAAGTCAATTTCTTGGCTTTCCACTGAAGCGAAGAAGTTTTGAATGGGTCCCAGACGTATGTGCAACTTTAGCCGGTGTTCGGATCAGCTTGGGTCAGTCGCTGGTACAGTATTTCTCCTTGCTGCACTTCCTTGATAACATTCTTGGAACCCATGGTGCTTTAGTCTTGACTAAGTCTTGCACAAAATTTGAAACTGGCTTCCTTTGGCTTTCCACTGAAACGAACAAGTTTTGATCGGCAGCTATGTGCGACTGGAAGCACACTTTGCATGCCATGGAAAGTTTTTAGTTCTTGTGAGTAAAGAACTTTAAAGAATTTCTCGAAGCTCTTTTGAATTTGCTCTATTTTACAAAGTATCTCCCCCGTCTGGGTATTTCTAATTTTATTAATGGTTCTATCTTCTGTTTGTTTCTTAGTCTATACGATAACAATTTTAATGACTTCCCTCCTATTTCTTAGTACCTTTTTTTTTTAAAGAACAGGAGTTTTCTGTAGAGTATATTTTATCTATTTCTTTAACTTTTTAAATATCCTGCTTCACCTTTTGGATCATTGTTTTAGTTCAATTTCAAGGTCTTGTAGTTTCGGCCTTCTCAACTTCTTTAAATTAGTTGTGAGTGCAATAATTTTACCTCTTTTTGATGCTATTGATGGTGTCACCTCCTCATTACCATTTATCTTTAAATATGATTTAATCTCATTTTCCAAATTGAGTTTGATTTGAGAATTATTCAAGATATTCGAATTCAAGTTGAAAGGGTCCAGGAATACCGCACGCAACTTCCATCATTCTCAAAAAGTCTGGTAACGATTGATGATGAGCAAACGACTTTTACTGAACTTGCTTTTAACTTACAAGCAGCGTACATTCTTGTTTAAAAAGATCTGAAACAAAATACCTAGTGGAAGCCTAGTGGGAAAAAACTGCCAGTGCTTGACTGCAATCAGATGCTTAAACCAAAGCAACTCCAACTTTAAAGTGAAATACATTCAAGTGTCAGAAACATAACACTGTTTTCCTAAAAAATTGTTGCTGGTGAACCTAAACAGCTCCGACTTTCACCATTACAAAGTTTCCAGGTGTTTTTGAAGAAATTTTAACTACAAGCAAAAATACTTCATTTACTGATTTTCATGCTGAAACAGGAATCTAAAGAAGCAAAGTGTATTTGTTCTGATGCCTGAATAAAAACACGATTAAACAAACTGACCTTTAAGAACAACAACAAAACACTGTAAACCTTGGATAAAAAAAATTATAGCGGACGTGGTGTACATTGAAAGAAGACGCCAGAGTCTCGTTTTTCTGTGCCCGCAGGACTGTTAGCTACTGTAACAATTAATTAAAATGTCTACTGTGTGTGTTTTTATTTCAAAGTAGGAAACATACATTTTATTCCATTGTATTATTGTATTCCTAATTTGGCCCTCGTTTAAAAGTGACTTGTCGTGCTGCCTGGATCCAGAGTCCGGAACTTTGAGAAGCTCTGGTCTATAGTGTTAAATGAACTGCCCCTGACTGGTGCTGCGAGGAAGTGCATTTAACATCTATCGTACTTTAATTTAATGTCAATCATAGTTTAATTTAACACCTATCTGGTTCAATCGGTTTAATTTAATAAGGTTATTATTTTACATGATCACACGCCTTATACATGATAAACTCAATTATTAGACAAGGTGTCAAAAAAATATATTGCTAGATGATTACAAGCTGAATGAATACGGAACTAAAGCACCCAAACGCTAGAGAGGCATCTCATCTGCAAAAATTGTCTTTTTAAAGAGTCAAAGAGAGACAGGTTGAACATTTGAATATTCTTGCTAAAAATGAACTACTTTTAAGTCCCCGACTTACGAATGAGTTTCGTTCCAGGAGAACATTCATAAGTCGGATTTGTTTGCAAGTCGGAAAAAGTGAGTCTTATACCACTATCTCACAAACGTGGAGTCAGTGCGGTTTTGCACGATGGCCGTAAGTACGGTTTATTGCGATTCACCATAAGTTTTTTTTTTAAGCATGTTTACTTTTTGTTGCCGGTCTTTATGGACCCTGCGGTACCTTGTAGAACGTTAAGCAGGTCTTACACCGTGTTTCAGTCAAACCGCAAAGGAGAGATAGGGGTGTTATACACCACTGACACAAATATACAATGTAAAGCATAAAAAAAAAAAAAACTAACACACAGGTTTGGTGTTTTGGTTCCGCATTATATTCTCGTGAGATTGTCAGAGGAATCCCGGTGACGCAGCAGGGTCAGCTGACCTCGTTTAAAAGGAGCCCGAGGAAGAAGTCGGGGGGAGGACTAGAACACTACATGGTGTTTGCGGGGTGCTCGAATGGACGCCTTTTTTCTCAGAGCTGTTTCATTGAGGATTTTCAGAAATTAAGACTATTCACCATCAGGACAACTTTACAGGACGGCCAATTTCTATCATCATGCTCCCGGACTGATTCACTGAAACCGCTGAGGCCGACTCATTTCTCCCACACACACTAGGGATGCACCGATACCTCTTTTTTGGAATACGAGTACTTGCATTTCAGTACTCGCCGATACCGAGTACTTAATAAAAACATGATTTAAATTTAC
>JAQMYL010000038.1:8692323-8709736 GCA_030014365.1 Clarias pachynema
GTAAAGTGCAGGTTAATTTGTTTTATTTTTACTTTATATTTTGTATTAATTATTTTTATGTATTTATTTTTTGGGGTGTAGAACAAATAATTTGAATTTCCATGATTTCTTATAGGAAAATTAAATTTGGTTTACGAGTGTTTTGGAATACGAGCCCGCTTCCGGAACGAATTATGCTCGTAATCCAAGTTTCCACTATACCGATAAAACATCTCAAAATTTATCTTTCGCTCTCAAAATGATTTCACTGTTTTAAAGAAAACAGGAGAGTCACATACACCATGGGTGATTGGCGTAGGAGGGAGGCAGCAGTTTATTATTTTTTTCTGAGAACCCTGCTGGTTTTTATTAATGATGGTCATCACTAAGCATGTTCATACTTCTCTGTTATTATGTATTTGTGTATTGAGCTTGTTGAAATCCAAATGATTTTAATAGCAGGTATTTCCCTCCTAATCCTACACTTACAATGTCACAGATCACTTATTTGGCTGTTAAAGGAAAAACTCTTGCTGAAAGGGAAAAAAAACATGTTTTCATGGTGAAGACATGACTTTAAAGTGAAACTGTTTGAAATAGAAAACTGTTATATGAAAAAAATTCAGCAATGCAGTAGTGCTGTGTATCCTGACAATGTGTAGTTCTATTTAATGTTGCTAAACAACATAAGGCTGATTCGTTATTGTTATCAGTTACATTATAGCAGCTATTAATAGCCATTCTTTCACCAGAGAGAGAGAGAGAGAGAGAGAGAGAGAGAGAGATCAGGGAGTGTAAAGTACTTTGTCTAGAGAACTTTTCCATGGAGGAAAACCTACTGACCATTACAAACCCTACAAAATGATGTTTTTTATGTGTACAGTATACTCTATCATAAACATCCCCATTAATGTTTACTGTAGAATCTATACATCCATCTAGTAACCTCTATAGTCCAACCAGGGACCATGGAGGCCAATGGTGACCCTTGTCTTTATTCCCATTTTGCACGACCATGGTAGGACCTCTTCAACATTCAAACACTCCGGGCAATTTGGGAAGACCAGCAAGCATGGGGAGAACATGCAACCATTTATATTTACATTTGAGCATTTGGCAGACGCGCTTATCCAGAGCAACTTACATGTGTATCTTATCTGAGCAGTTGCGGGGTTAAGGGCCTTGCTCAAGGGCCCAACAGGGACAGCAAACTCCATGCACATGGAAACTATGTGGGAATCAAATCCAGGACCTGGAGGTGCAAGGTGACAGTGTTCGTATAATCAATATACAAGAAAATTTAAATAATAATAACAATAATAATAATAATACCGAATTATACAGTCTTACAAATAATATTCATGAATTGAACACAACTGTGCTGTAAGGAGGATATAACAAATAAATGAAAACTTATGAATGAAAAATACACAAACAATGATGAATGTGTCACATATACTGTGGCTGATTATTTGGCATGGCTGTAACAATGCATCACTACTGGCCATGTGAGGCAAAACAGCATTTTATTATTTCCTTTAGAACATCCTGATGGATTTCATTAACAATGGCCCTCAGTTAGCAGGTTCATCCTTCTTTGTTATTGTGCAGAGACTTGACTTTTCTTAAGAGAAATAGGAGTCCCTCGCTTGATGTGTGCAGAAAGCACAGGCCTCTTATGATAACAGCAAATTAAGTTTCTCTTGCTCTGCTGAAGCCGGTAAATAATTAATTGGTTTGTTTCCAAAGTAGCTGGTTTTGCATGACAAATTTCCTCCAACTGGCCCAGACATTTGAGCGGTACTTCCCTCACTGTTTCAACACTGAATGTTGATTGGCTATGCTGGCTGCACAGATTCGGGCTTTATTACGCACTGTACTAAACTATTGCCAAGTGTGAAAAACAGAGGAAGTTGGAATATTAATAATGTGGAGAAAGAAAAGTGAGATGAGAGGACAGAAACCATAAGTTCACCTTAGAGACAAACAGAGGGGGAGAAGAAAAATTAGGTGAGGCATGCTAGAAAGGTGGAGGGGGTGGTGGATGTAAGACATCTAATATGTGTAAGAATCAGGACAGGACAGGTAAATAAATGCGTGACAGGCTATTATGAGAGCCGGAAGATGTGTGTATACAGTCTATGCATGTGGGATAGCAGGTCGCAGGAGACACTGAGTGGAGGAGACGCACAGTGAGAAAGGAGGAAGCAACAGGGTGAGAAAGACAGCGAATATGGTAATGACAGTAGTAGTATCCTCTATAAAAGAGTGGCCAGCTGATAAACACGTGTGACAAGTAATTACGAGAGAAAGGGTACAAGAAAAAGTGAGAAAATGAGGGCAAAAGATGGAGATGTGTGTGTTTGTGAGAGAGAAAGAGAGAGAATGAGAATACTAACGATAGTAGTTGTTAGCAATTTTTCCAGTAAGAGTGTGTTGAGTTGATAAGTTAATGTGGCTTGCAGTAATGAGAGAAAGAGAGAGAGAAAGAGAGAGAGAGCTCAAATTAAGCCATGCAGTTCAATGTCTGCCCCAAATCTAATTCCACAGTCATGCCTCTGTCCACTTCAATAAAAACCCAGAAAGAAATGCTACATAATTCGATAAAGCCCGTATTACACTACATATGAAGAAACATTCATTGGAAAAATAGATATTGTGGGACACATTAAGGACAACGAATGCAAAGCATGTGTTAAAGTCTTCTGTTTTTGGATAATTCTAATATATTAAACACATAAATAACTGTTTCAGCCGGCAGCGAAATCAAGAGCTTTGTACAAAATCATAATCTTCCAATAAGAATAGGTTCATAATGTCTGCATTTAATTGCCCCGTGCTACAGTATAACAGAAGGGCCGACGCGGCATGCTGTTTACTTTTGTACTTCCAAGACCCTCTAAATATGAGACATTCCCTGACCTGGGACAAACACAGCGAGACTGACGTGAATTAATCATGCCCTTTAGTGAAAGGGGATCTCCAGCGGTGTCTCAGTCCTGTCATCGCTATCACTCCGTACATTAATACAACATGACAAGTGCACAAGCCCAGACTCGACTCTCAACCATTCTCCATCTGCAGTTTTCTTTTCTTCCTTGCTCCAGTACTCCCTTTTTGTTTGTTTTATTTGTTTATGTCATGATAACGACTGTGAGATTGCTAGTGTGGAATTAGGAGGTACAGTACAAAGGCCAGGCATTATAACCAGTTAGAGTGACGAAAATAAGTGCTTTTATATTTGAAATGCTTTTTTCCACTTTTCCTATGTTTGTGTGTTGAATGAGTACACTTTTAGGAATCACTAATCACTAGGACTATTCATTCACTCACTCACCGTCTATACCGCTTTATCCTGTATTCAGGGTCACGGGGGCCTGGAGCCTATACCAGGAGACGCATCAAAGGGCACACACACATACACACACTTGCACAGACATCAATTAGCCTAATCTGCATGTCTTTGGACTGTGGGAGGAAACTGGAGTACCCTGAGGAAACCCACCACGGGGAGAACATGCAAACTCCATGCTCACAGAGACGGGAATCGACCCTGGCCGGGAATTGAACCCGGACCGGGAATTGAACCCGGACCCTGGAGGTGCAAGGCGACAGTGCTAACCACTACACCATTGTGCCACCTTTAGGACTATTCATATAGCAATATATTAGCAATATTATAAACTCCTACAGAATTAGACTTCTCACATATACAGTATGATGGATGTTTCCTGTTAAACCATGACTTTTGCTTGTGCAGAAAAACAGATCACATTTATGTAAAAACTCTCTTTATTTCTCCATATAATCCCCTGCTACACTAAAGCACTCATCCCAGTGTTTCACTAGTGTTTGGATACCATCAAGGTACAGTACTGTAGAAAGTTTTCTCAGCCTCCCAGAAACTCTGTTAATAGCCCAAACATGTGAAAATTGCTTGGTGGGAGGTCAGGACTTTAAGAGGGATGTGGCAATAATCCCAAGCTGAGTTGCTTTAATGTGCAAGTCGTGTGTTGGGCAGTATGAGAGCGTGACCAAACCAGGCCGATTTACTTGAGAGCATTCCATTCGCTGATTGTTTACAGGAATGACTGCAGTTGGCTTCAAGCCACCTAAACTGGTATCCTCAATCAAAGACATGGGTTTCTTTAAAGCATGTCAATCAAAGACATGGGTTTCTTTAAAGCATGTCAATCAAAGACATGGCCTTCTCCTCACTGTACTGTGCTTGAAGTCTTCCATCAATCGGTTATACACCTTTATTCATGAGAATTTGCATTAAAAGTCCCAGTTTGACTTGAATGTCCCTCGTATATCATGGCATAACTCTCTTAAAGCTTTAATTTATTGTGCCTTTAATGTTATATAGTATTACATCTTTAATGCTACAAAGTATTACAGTACATTTAGCACCAAATAAATAACATGCTTCTTCAGTTCAAATTGTCTATACTGCTTTATCCTGTATACAGGGTTGCGTGGGGACTTGGAGCCTATCCCAGGACACTTGAGGCACGAGGCTGTATACACCCTGGACAGGTGCTAATCCATCTCAGGGCACACACACATGCTTATTCACATACTAGGGCAATATGGAAATGCAAACAAGCCTAATTTGCATTTCTTTAGACAGTGAGAGGAACCTGAGAGTAAAGTGAGAGTACCTGGAGGAAAGCCACCAAGCACGATGAGAATCTGCAAACTCAATGCACACAGATCTTAGGCAGAAAATCGAACCCGGACTGTGGAAGTGTGAGGCTACAGTACTAACCACTAAGCCATCATAGTAAACATTTCCTTTGTCCAAAATGAGACGGAGCTCTGAATAATAAAAATAATTTTATGATCCTTTCCGGGCCTTACAAAGGATTTACTTTATGTGTGTGATTTAACTTACAGTAGAGCAAGCATGTACGCCAATTGCACTGCGTGCCGCTCTTCCTCTCTCTGTCATGCCGGCTTGTTGTGAGGACTA
Source organism: Clarias pachynema (assembly GCA_030014365.1). Taxonomy (NCBI): domain Eukaryota; kingdom Metazoa; phylum Chordata; class Actinopteri; order Siluriformes; family Clariidae; genus Clarias; species Clarias pachynema. Next base: position 8,697,278 of record JAQMYL010000038.1, read on the forward strand.
AGGCTGGGTCTTTTGCCTTTGATCTTCGAAGCACACTTGTCTTTGTCTTGGTCCTGATACCTTTACACGCTAAATAGACACGCTACCAGGTGTGGCACGTTCGCATGATTGCATTTGCTGTCCACGCCACTGCCTGTTCAGAACTCTGCTGGGTAGCAGCCTGCAGATCTGCCCGTTCCGAAAACCTACTCACTCACTTGCTTATCGTCTATATCGCTTTATCCTCTATTCAGGGTCACAGGGACCTGGAGTCTATCCCAGGAGGCTTAGAGCACGAGGCGGGGTACACCATGGACAGGGTGCCAAACCATCACAGAGTGCACACACATACACACATTCACACAATACAGGCAATTTGGAAACACCAATTAGCCTAATCTGCTGGTCTTTGGATTGTGGGAGGAATACCGGAGTACCTGGAGGAAACCCACCAAGCATGGGGAGAACATGCAAACTCCATGCACACAAAGACGGGAATCGAACCTGGACCCGTTCCGAACAGTGCAGAGTGTTTTTGCGTGGTTCGGCCCCTCAAATCGTTACATCATGAAGGGGTTTATATACTGTAAGAAGAGCCTTTTAATGGGTTCTTCATGAAAGAACCTAGAGTCCTACAGTAGATTAACCCATTGAGTAATAGACATTCTAAACTACCCTGGAACAGATAATTTGGGATAATTTAATTATAACAATTATGAGGATATTATGAAAAGATCAACAAAAACCCATTCCAGTACCAGAGAGCCAGAGAGGATATTCAATTAAATGATAAATCTGAAAGGAATAAAAAAAAATTATACTGAATGCAACAAATAAAATGATACGATTTACCGTTTGAGAGATCAGATTTATATTTCACGCCCTTCAGTCCTTTAAAACAAAGGAACAGAATACACCATGTATCTACAACGCCTTGCATACAGTAGCAGAGACAGAGCCACTCATTTTACACATGCAAGAAATAGAGATTTCATACCCACGCATTATTTCACACCCACACACTACCAACTCGTGTCACACCAGTTTAACGCTCCATCCGTCACGCACTGCTCATGCACCATCAAATTTAACATTCTCTCCTCTACTTCTTACACTCCTATTACACCTCCCTTAATTGTTTTGCTGACCTCCATGGAATAAATCCCTACAAAATGACTGGGGCTTGAAATGAAAGTCCAATTTCTCTCTTTATAATTCCATTTCAGAGAAAATGCGAATTGGATATGAGGAGTCATTTGTCAGGGCTTGGCATTTGTGTGTGTGTGTGTGTGTGTGTGTGTGTGTGTGTGTGTGTGTGTGTGTGTTTGCGTATAATAATATTCAGTCAACAACAAAGCTCATAAACCCAGAAAACTATTTGCACCATACAGGTTGCAAGGCAAAACCAGCAGGAGCAGACGGAGAGGACATTGTCTTCTAAATGTTCTAGGCTTGTTTTTTAAGTATCTCGGAATCTACTATTAAAAATGAGGCTTCGAATGAAGGAATAAAATCTGAATTATTTCATTTAAAGTCAATTCTTTAAGCATCTATAAGCTTTCATGAAAATATCCTAAGTAGAAATATATAATTAGGCGGCACAATGGCTAAGTGTTTAGTACTGTCATCTTGCACCTCCAGGGTCCGGGTTCGATTCCCAGCCAGGTTGGTTGGCATGCAGATTATATTAATTGGCGTACCCACATTGCCTGTAGTGTGTGAACAAGTGTGTATGTGTGTATGCCCTGCAATGGACTGGCAACCTGTCCAGGGTGTACCCCACCTTGTGCCCTAAGTTTCCTGGGATAGGCTCCAGGCCCCCCACGGCCCTGTATACAGGATTAGGCAATATAGACAGTGAGTAAGAAATATACAATTATTAAAATTAGTATTATTCCAACAGCTAACACCTGGGTCAAGTGACACTTTCTGAGATAAGTGCTGAGTTCAGAAGACACTACACTGGAAGTTCTCGCCTCCATTTTTCCAATTAAGCTCACTCGACAGGCTGTGTCAGACCATTTCCAACATGACTTCCCAGGAATACACTGAGCTACTACTGTACGTCAGGTATGACATTCTAATCTAAGGCAGCCCAGAACGTGTCATAACACTACATTATGTCAAAACAAATGTCACTTTACTCATGTTATGTATCTGCCTAATATCAAAATTGTCAAATAGTCTTAATGACGTTATGTCAAGAGGTTTTTCCTGGCTGTATTCAGAGTTGGCAAGTAAAATAGGAGATTTAGGCTGAATATATCCAGCAGTACTTTTACCTTGACTGCAGAAATGTTTTAAGTTTCAACTGTATAATTAAGCAGATTTTTTTGGGATGCCAGGTTGTGAAAAAATGTTACGTGAAGAATTCTTTCTTTAGTACAGGCGTCCAAAGTAATAATATGTAAAGTAATAACATCCAAATGAATGGTTTTAAGAGTTGGCGTTTAATTCCAAAATTGCAAAGTAAAAAGTAGAGTGTTGTTTTATTTGGTGGTAAAGTTTTTTAATGCTGTTTAATGCAATATGATAAAGCAAAATTACAAAGCAAAAACAACAAAATAAAAGACGACGATTTAAAAGATGACGATGTAAAACTGGTAGGATGCATCAGCATTGCAATAAACATTTAACAATCCAAGTTGTTGTTGTTGTTGTTGCTATTATTATTATTATTATTATTATTACCACCTTCATTTAATTTAGCATATATGGCTTCCAAACTCATTATTTGGCTGCTAATAAAATATCCCTTCACCCAATGCATCCTATGTTGTACATAATAAAGTAGAAATATAACAGGCAATGGAAAGTCTTGCTTGTATTTCTATGATAAGCTGCATGGTTCAACAAAAAGTATGTAAGAGTATGCTTTTTTTTTTTTTTAATGGACTAAACTATTTTTCGTCCCCAAAATGGCACTAGATAGCTGTACTTGATTAATTAGCGCTATTCTTGTTTTTGATCTTGATAGTTTGCACCATTCTGGAATTGATTAGCCTCTGTGGACCCACGTGCTCTTATTGTAAAAGTAAAATGAGAATTTATTTCATTAATTCTTTTTATCGAGAAACATTTTGCTTAGTTGCAGTGTTTGATGCAAATGAGATATAAATTAAGAGTCATGAAACAAGTCTAGTATATGTAATTTAGGTATTTTACATATATTATTATTTTAGATACTGTACCTTCATTTAGGTGTATATATAATGTGCCAATAGTTAATCGTGCACATGCAATTAAATGTCGGACTAAGATGCTAAATCATGGCCATATTGAACTGTGTGCACAATTTACATTGGCTGCAGAATAAAAAAAATCAAGGTCATCAAAACATACTGTGTTCACAGGGTACAGTACTGTATATGCTACTTTACCATCCATTTAATTTGCAATTTTTAGTCACCAAGTTCCAATTATTTCTTTGCGTATAACTGACTCTATAGTCAGGCTAGTTATTAATTTTATTATTGAGATAGTCAAGTTTCTCTGGTCAAAATAATTCTCCTTTGTTTAACAAAAAAACGTGTGTGTGTGTGTGTGTGTGTGTGTGTGTGTGTGTGTTGCGATGGATTGGAACCCTGTCCAGGGTGTACCCTGCCTCGTGCCCTAAGCTTCCTGGGATAGGCTCCAGGCCCCCCACGGCCCTGTATACAGCCCCCCCCCCCCTCGCCACCCCGAATACAGGATAAAGCTGTATAGAAGATGAGTGAGTGAGTGAGTGAGTGTTTAACAAAGAAGAATTTTTTTTTTTGCCTCAAATGATATTATTTGTTTTGAGGTGTTTACAGCCGAAACCAGGAATTTCAGAGTTACATACCTGTCAGACACTGGAGCTGAAATTAATGCTGCCAATATCACAGCAGAAAAATCGACTTAAGTTCAAGGACAGAATGGCGCATAACTGAGGACATGCCTTTGCTTTTGGCAAACTCTAGCCATGCACTCAGGTACTGCGTATCTATCCAAATACAGTAGCACGAAAGCCTGCAGGCACATCTGAGGTCTGAATACTGAGTTGTGCATTTTTGTAGTTTTCAGTATGTACAGTATACTGTACATGTAACTCAACTCAGAGTACCATTGTGTACATGGAAAATGCTTCACTACTTTAATTTATGCTTGAAAGACAAACCATCCTAGTTCCTTTTTATCTATTCTTGTTTCCATTACAAAAAACTTGTGAATCTGCTTACGTACATAACTTTACAGTCGGTTAGGAATATTCACCTCATGCATTCACACATGTCGTGCCGATTCAAATGAGCATAAAAAGCCAGAATGCACTTTAATGTCTCCCAAAGCGATCTTTATAGGACATGGCCCCCTTAGACGGTACAGTTCTGAAGATCAATCATGTTCTGCCTTTAGGCTAGCCACATACTGAGATCCCATCTCCATGCCTCAATACTACGATTAGCACAACGGGAAAGTGGATGGCACACCACATAATGTCTGACAATGATCCCTGGCCTTCTTCCACTTTACAGGATGAGCTGAAGACAGGAGCAGAATAGCATCACACCTCCTGCTGAGAAACATTACCATACACTCACTCAAGACTGCTCTGAAGGATCGAGCCATTTTGCAGACATATTGTGTGTAATACATTACTTTATCAGTAGGCTGGTGTGGAACAGGCCTGCTGTCTTCAGACTAAATACATCACCACTATGTGTCAGCTTTGATTACTCATCTCGAAGACTAGAGAAGAAATAGACAGTGCAAGAAAAGTGGACAAAAATCACAAATAGCCAATGTTATTATTAGTTTAAAAAAAAAGGAGGGGGGGGTGTTATCATGGAAAATTTGGCACGTTAATGTAATTAATTTTTTATAGAGCAAGTTGGTTCAGGGGCAAAAAAACACTGTGGAATCCTGCAGAATGAGATTTAAAAAAACCTTTTATGTTACAAAAAATTTAAAAAATCTCAGGGCACCAATATCTACCAATGTGATTCAGGTGCTAAACAGGGACATAAAACTATGATGCATTTTATAAAACTGTGAAATAATCAATCTTTAATCAATCTTCAGAGTATTTACAGACGGTACTTCTAAAAAACACATAACATCTCGATCTATAATGAATCATGCTGTGATTGTGGCTGGGATTACACACAAGCTGCCCAGCAGGAACCCTAACGCTCATACAGGATAGCTGTAATTAGGTTGTGATGCTGTTCACTCAAAACACAACATTGGGAAAGCTTGCTTTTGAAGGTTAGAATGAATTTGATAAAAATGACCCTGAAATAATGTTGAATGAATTGCTGCAACACAATGTTGCCAAATCAATCACTAAACAACAGAATATTAACATTTATTCATATAATTTATGCAGTTAAACATCCATTTGTACAGTGTCGGCTTTAACCGAACAGATTTCAGACAGTCACTGCTGCATACCTGTACATCCCTGACATGCTCAAACTGCTGATGCTTTTTTTTTTTTTCCCTTTCCGATTTATTGGTTTGGTAAATTGCAGTCGTCTAGAATTTTTCCCCTTGGAGAAGTTATTTTCTGGTGCTTGTTGTTTGAAAAAGCAAGATATGTGCATTTACTGTACCACACACATCTCAGCAGCAGGTTCCCTGGCGCACCAATGAACAGCATTCCCACTATATAAAATACAGTAATGTTCAAAAGTTCAAAAGTGTTCAAAAGTTCAAAAGTGTTTAAAAGTCTTGAACCATCCCTCATTTCTAAATATTTTGCTTCCAAAGAGCCAGACTTTGTTGAATTTTTGATGTAGTGTTGAGGAATAGTTCTCCAGGCCTCCTGAATGACTTTTTGGTTCACATTTTTTGGCAAGTTTTCAGCTCTTATTTTCAATCCAGTCCCTGCACATGAGCAGTTTCAAAGGAATGTTTTTTGTTTGTTACGCCACAAAGTGATCTATGAAGCCTGTTGCAGTAAAACCTTTGTTCACATTTTTTATTTAGTATACATAATTTAATTTAATATGGAAAAGTGAGGGGTGGGTCAAGACTTACCGTCAGTGTCCCAAAATCTGTACCATTACCAAATTGAATAAGCATTGCCACAATATTTTGAAAACCAAACATGCCTGCTGGCTGAAGAGCCAAAGACAAGACCATCACACCCACAATGTTATACACAATAACACACGATCTTCAACTGATTAATTTTAAAAAAAAAAGAATCTTCAAAAAGTTTTAAAAATCTAATTTTATATATTTTTTGTTCTCTCCAAATTAGTTTTAACATAAGTAGATTATTGAAAAAAATCTAACATTTAGCCATACGTATATATTTACATAAACAGTGGATACCATCATTCTTAGAATAATGCAGTATTGCTACAGTATATGATGCTGTCGCAGCTGATTATTATTATTATTATTATTATTTTTATTATGTCAGGTTCCATATAATTAAAAAAAATTATTTACCACTTTTTTAACTGCATAGTCAAATGCTGCTTTTTAAATATGATAATATATCATATTCAGTCAAATGCTGCCTTTTTTTCTTTTAAATGATGGGTAAATAATGTTTATTCAAGGGTAAATTATAACAGACTAGAGATTTAAGATGACAGTCATTTCACTGGCATGTTTCACTGTCATGCACAAACATCTGTTGCCATTTGTAAGCAGATTTTGGCTTTATTAGTTAATGGATATTAAGCAATGCAACAAGGTTAATAAAATTTTAATTAAGATAAAAATAGCACATTATTGTATTTGTTTATATCAATCAGACTTTTCAGTGCTTGTTCTTATTAATTAGATTGTGTGGATGGTGAATAAATTAGATTTGCATGCAGCAATGCGTGGCATTTACTACATGTTAGAATTTTGGTGAACATATCTGTATGTACGACAAGAGAGAGAGAGAGAGAGAGAGAGAGACAGAGAGAGAGAGAGAGAGAGAGACTCATTTCAGTAGACAGATTCTTGTGTACGGCTAAGATGAACGCATTCAGCTTTTAACAACTGAATGCTCATTCTTATTCATCTTGAAGTAGATTCTTTTTCCCCCTGATGTATGGTCCACCCACACAGCCTTTCTGATTTACAGAAAAATTTTTAAATGTCTTTTATCATATGCCCAGCTGACAGGATCCAGTAGGTTGGACTCCTCAAAGGCTTTCTGCTTTGTAAAATCACTATGAACAAACTCATCCATTTATCAGAAGAATTTCATGTTGAAAGCCAAGCATGTGTCAGAGATGCTGACCTTGACTGCTAAAGCCCTGACCGAAGAGGCCGTGAAGTCCTCTGTGACTGGTGAAGACCATCTTTTATCCCCACTGCGTTCTCTGAGAAAGCTTCAGTAATCATTCACAAGAACAAAAAAGATCTGCAATCTCCTCTACCATGACCTGGGCACCAAAAGTGCACACACACACACATATCACACACTCATAATCAAACAGTGAGTCAAAGCTCCAGAGGGAGAAGAGGCGAAGGTGGCAAGACATTTCTCTGTAACACATACGTCAATAGGACCCAATTAAGGATGATGATACATGTATACTCTCTGCTGCTTCATTATGTAACTGGTGCACACAACGTGTGACGCGAGTGTATGCAAGTATTTTTGTCTGTACAGTATATGATTATTAGTAGATGCAAAACGAGACTAAATTAAACCATTTTGCTCATCCAGTTTTCCTTTTATGGCAGACCTACCTCATCATGACCCATACCAGAGTGTACACACACACACACATACACACACAGACACAGCAGCTGGGAGTTTTGAAAAGCGTTACTCCCAAAAGCCCAACGCAATTGCCCTGTTATTGTCTACTCATCCACTGCTCACTGCTCAGAGGTGTGTGTGCGTGCATGTGTGTGTGTGTGTGTGATTTAAACAAAGAAGGACATGCACCAGGATTTATTAGAAAGAATAAGTGCATACAAAAAGTTTATACCCTGCTTCTCGCTGCCTATGATGAATCTGTATGCGAAGGTGTGTACACCATGGTGTATGTGTGTGTCTTTGAAGATGAAGGGTGCGTAAAAAGGTGATAAGAACATGCGTCAAAATCTCTCTGATTGATGACATGTCTATTTATAGCCACTATCAAGTGCTATGTTTTTACCTGATCCAGGACTGATTTGCACTATTTCAGGAGAACCTCAGAACCATCTTACAAATTCTCTTTGAACTCCCGGGGACTGAAAAGCTTAAAGCATACGGTGTTGGATCTTGCATGATGTGGCATTGCTGATGTTGAGATAAACTTGCACATTAGTTATGCCTTTGGTGACATCTGACATACTGTATGGCAACAGGAAGGTCCCTGTCAGCTCTCACAAAACTGACAAACATCTTAATTAACAAATGTTCTATAAAACCTGTTTTTCCTTGCTCTTCTTTCACTTCATTTATCACCAGAAATGAAGGGGGAATCATCTTGTCACTTTATCCTAGTCAGAGACACACTGGATCAAGAGCATACTGTATGCCTTTGATTTGTGACTATAAACCACTGGTCAAGAAGAATAACATTATTAATAACATGGGTTGGTTGGTTCTATCTACAGTGGCAACCCAGCAGCATTAGGGCTTAAACCGAGGACCTCCTAGTCCTCCATCCAACACCTTAACCAAAATCAAGCATCATGCTAAAGAATACTGTAAATACATTTTCTTAGGTTAATCTTATTATAAGCAACACTCAGTCATCCAGCATATAGTATATGGTATATAGCATATATTCTTCTTGTGTTTCCCAATCTTAAAGGCTGCATTTTTCCCCTTCTTTTTCTTTAACTACCCCCCCCATACGCCTCACCCCTACTTTGTGATCCTTGGCCAATGAGATTCTAGTAGCTATTGTTTTAGTTCCTATTTTTAAACACTTGGTGCAATAATACCTCCATGGAAAATGGTGCAATATCAAGAAAACTGAGCAACTTAATGGAACATTGGCTTAAACATCCATCAGCCATAACATTACAATGCAAACCATTACGCCCAGTATTGTGTAGCGTTCCCTTGTGCCACCTGGCCAGCTCTCGGCAACCAAGAGGCCCAAACCTTTTGCAGTACTACAATCCCCTGTGTACAAACTGACGGTCATAAATGATCTTAAGTGTTGACTGTGCAGCAGGTTTCCTCACCCAACTTCACTGCCAAACCCATAGACCCCAGTTGAACCCATTTACCTATTTGAGTGACAACATAACTAGAATTTCCTTAGATATTTTACTGTTTTATTTCTACACACACACACAATAAAAAGTGTTTCAATGATAATAGTTTTACCATATAAATACAGTTGGCAAGAAACATACAGTATATCAGCTATAAGATTAAAATGCAAAACATAATGCCATTATGCCTAGTATTGTAGTTTCTCCTTGTGCAACTCTGAAACCTTGTGGCATGACTCCACAAGAAACTGGTGGTGTGCTGTTGGTGTCTATCATCGGGACATTGGTGGCAGATCCTTTGAGTGCTGTTGGTTGGAGGTGGGGCCAGTGGGGGAGGTGGATCAGTCTTGCTTGTTCCTGCATATCCCATATATGCTAGGCCAGATTAAGGACCTGTGAACTCTTTGTCTTTGAAGCCCCATACATCTGTGATGCACTGGGTGTTCTGAAACCTTTCTATTATGGCCAGCATTAAAAAAAAATTTTTTTAGCAATTTGTGCTATATTTTTTTATAAATGACCTTTGGGTGCCCATGTTCATGTCACTTGTGCTAGAAGCTAGTTAGCTTTGTAGCACGCATTAGCCACAAACAGATCAACATGGACTGTTCAGAGGCAATTTTAAACAACTGGTTGTTTAGGCGTCAACATTATCAGAGGTGTTTTTCTTGATGAAACTGCTTCCATGGGTGGTTTTGAATGTGGGTTTTGGCAGGTAACTCCTCTCCCCTCTTTCTAGTTCTGTAGACTGGCAACTGTTAAAACACCAGTGACATGGAATGGTACATATAGTTGAACATCTTAGTGTTGTTACAGTATGCTCTATATCACACCTTAAGGAATGACTCTCTCCAATCAGATTACTCAGTCGGAACAAACTGTTTTTTTATTGACACACCACTTTCATGTCATGTTTGCAGCTCAATTGCTGAGTTCAATTCAATTCAATTTTATTTGTATAGCGCTTTTAACATTTGACATTGTCGAGAAGCAGAGTGGCCCCTATGATACTTGGTACTTGGGATCTATGCAAAACTCTTGTGCTTTCCTGGCTCAGTGGGAAAATCCCCACAGTCATTCTTCAAAATCAAGTAGAAAGGCTTCCCAGAAGAATGGCGGTTATTAGAACAGCAAATGTGATTGGTCAGGTCTCCACATATAGTGTATAAAATTTCACACAAACACTCACACATACACAGCTAGAGAGATTGAACATGTCATACTTATTACCATTCCACCTACAGTAGCATGTTTTTTGGAGAAGGGGGAAACCAGAAAACCAAACAGAAGCCTATACAAACGCAGGCAGGGCATGCAAAACTACAAAGGAAATTCATTTGCTCTGGAAATACCCCAAATACAATGTATTTGAGGTATTTCCAGTGCGAATTAATTTCCACCTTAACAATTACACTTTTCAAATAATGGCCTAGAATAGCACGTTGAGTACTGATCCTATAATTTCCAGTTACTGTACAAGCCTGATTACTTCATTGCAAAGATAGAACTGAAATATTAAGGCAAAATGATGATGCGTTTAATTCAGGATTATTATCTGCATGCCTTGATTACTGTAGATTAGAATTTGCATCAATCAAACTTACACATAAACACTATTTTAGTGGAATGCACACATACTGTACATATTTTCCCTTAAAAGACCACAAAAAGTGACATAATACTGTAAATCCCACATAGAGTGGTGTGTTATTAATAAATAAGCATATGCTGTAAGGTGCCATTACTTGCATACATTTGCATATGTTTTACTGCAAGTGTTTTAAAAACGTGTCAGAGCGTCTTAGGAAAGCGAATCATCAAGATGTCATCCAGTTTCCTGATAATGTATTCAAACATGAGCCGCCTGGATAATTTTTCCCGTGAATAATACTCGAATGTTTATCACAGTCAACTCCATCTCCATCTTCTGGAATTTTAGTCCTGGCTTGTGTTCACAGTTAAGCACAATGAATTAGTTCCCATAATACATACTGTATCTGAAATAAGCGGATTTGCTTTCTTGCACATCACTCCTAAATGCTCAAATATTGCTGTTACATTGCCAAAGCTTACTGGAACTATGACTGCTTCTTGATTACTCCTTTAAAAGAAATGTTACCGCTACCAACAGTCCTGTGTCATGCCAACAGTAAGGCATCCCAAGACCATTCACCTGTGTGGTCGCTTATCTAAGAGCAACTTCTCCCAACCATCCAAGAACAGTTTGGTGATGAGCAATGCCTTTTCCAGCATGATGGAGCACTTTCCCAGAAGACAAAAGTGATAACTAAGTAGCTCGAAGAACAAAACATAGAAATTTTGGGTCCTTTCCCAGGAAACTCCCCAGACATTAATCCCGTTTAGACGTGGTCAATCCTCAAGAGACTGATGGACAAACTAAAACTCACAAATTCTAATATACTCCAAAAATTAATTATGCAGGAATGGGCAGGATGTGGCCAAGAAGTTGATTGACAGCATGCCAGGGCAAATTGCAAAGGTCTTGAAAAAGAAGGACAATACTTCAAATATTGACTCTTTGCATAAACGTAATGTAATTATCAATAAAATCCTTCGACACTTATGAAATGCTTGTAATTATACTTCAGTATACCATAATAACATCTGATCAGCAGCAAAAAATCAGCAGACTTTGTAAAAATTAATATTTGTGTCATTCTCAAAACGTTTAGCCACGGCTTTAGTAGTTGCCTAATGTTAGTATTAGTATTTTACTTAAAATAGATGTTACTGCACAATAATAAGGACTGAAGAAATGTTTAGTGAAGCAAGCTGTATGCTGAAAAATGTGGTTATGGAGTGGGTGAGCAGTTTCATTACCTCCTGTCCTCTCAGATTCAGCATGTGACTCTAGATGGATAACAGTACATTTGGCAGTATTTCGATAGCAGAGTTTTCACTACAGATGACCATGTTGTTTGCAGGAACACAGTATGCCACAGCACACACAAAATAGTTTGCAAGAACAGAGACATAGATCATTAATGGTAATACGTCTTAAAGACACAGCAACAAGTTTGTTTCATACTAACTATGTAAAAATTAGGTACTGAGACCCCCACAAACATGCATAATAAAGCTCAGGAAAGAAAAGTAGTGAAAGAGTATAAGAAAAAGCAAACTTAAACAAGCAGTGTGTATATGTATATATATATATATATATATATATATATATATATATACACACATACATACACACACACACACACACACATACTTCTGTTCAAAAGTTTGGGGTCACTTCCTAACTCCATGATGGTTCCTGATTTTTATTTCTTTCTACATTGTAAAGAAATGCTGAAGGCGTCCAAAAAATGCATT
>JAQMYL010000038.1:8742071-8762990 GCA_030014365.1 Clarias pachynema
CCACAAACAGGAAGTTAATATCACCAACCATTCCCATTTTATTAAGGTGTATCCATATAAATGGCCCACCCTGTATAATATATAATAAACTGTAATATAATATCTCAGCAATATTCAGTCAGCATTTCTTCTATTTTTATAGTTAGATCAATATTCCCTGTTTTATCTTTCGCACTAAACAGCTGAATACACAACTCTGACCTAATGCACAACAATCTCAGTCAGTTGTCAGTCAGTCAGACAGCACAGATGGCAAGGTGACAGGTGGATGGCAAAGTGTAGGGATAGAAATAGGTCAGAAACTGGCACGTTTAACAATGAATATAAACTGAGCTGATGCACTGCTTCAAGGAATGCTTGTTTAATTTTATTGTACTATAAGCTAATTTAACATTGAATTTTATCTGATGAGATAGCTGTAAAATCAGTGGGGGAAAATGTAGCAAGCGATTGAGTATTATTTGACGTGGTGGTATTATCAGTGGCAGACATGACTACCTTAATAAAAAGGCGGACATATTGACTCAATGATGTGACTGCAAGAGCCTTATATGAGTTGTGTTTTCACGGTGATGGATGTCAAAGAGATTGTACATGTGTCCCAACCTCATATTTGTACTCTCTAAAAAAAATAATAATAAAAAGGAAAAATTTGAAAACAACAATAACATGCCTGGAGTAATAAAGTTAAATCTACTACTACACTGCACTTAAGTTCAGCATGCACTTTGAGTCCATCTAAGAAGCTGCCCTGGGGAAAGTCTGGTCTTCAGTCCCTGACTCTTTGCACTTCTTTTTTCTCTTACCTGCATTTTACCTTTTACTTTTATGTTTAATACATGAGGCATGTGCCCTGAGACAGAGCTGCTTGAAAGATCCATTTTCGTTGCTGGAGTATCAAAACCCTCCTCTATTTCCAGTTAACTGTGCGATGATGCAATGGCAGGATCAAACACATGATCCCCATCCGGACACAAACGTGCTGAGAATCTCTTGCTCAGCCTTTCGCTGTGCTGGTGAATCTCGCAGAAATGCTCACTGTGTCTGCCCTTAACAACAACCAGGGGAAAGGAAATCTCTATGCCCTTAATAACAAAGATGGCTGCAAAATACATTTGGTCTTAAGAGCAGCAGGGGGGAAAACAATGGCATATCTAAAAGCGTTTTTATACCACAGGAGTGCTGAATTCCCAATTCGAAACGTGTGGAATAATTATCTATAGCAGCATGGCTCTGACAAGAGTTTAGTGGTTGTTTTTTTTTATTTTTTATTTTATAATAAAAAATGATGGGTTTGTATTAGGGAACACATTATAATGTGTTATTATTACTGCAGAAACAGCTTATTCACGGGGTCTTTTCTGGAAGAATATGCTTATGTAACATTTATTGAACGAGTCTCCAGTGTCTGAGCTTTATAGTGGTCAATAAGTTTTCTGCCACCAGAGAGTCTTCAGGACATGTGAGTTCTAGATTCTCAGTAACACGAAAAGCTGCATTGTTTTTTCTTGCGGTTGGTGTTGTATTAACTAAAAGAGAGAGAAAACAGACAAGGTACTAGTGTGGGGAGGAGTGTTCATGGCTGTAATAATAAACACAGTAATGGGAACTAACTAATCATGTAAATATTACTTAGAACTAGAATATAGTAATAGTTTAAATAAAAATGGCAGCATGGAGGCTTAGAGATTAGCTCTGTTACAGTATGTTGCACCTCCAGGGTTTGATTCCCGCCTCTGGGTCTGTGTGTTCTTCCCGTGCTTCGTGGGTTTCCTCCTGGTGCTCCGGTTTTCTCCCACAGTCCACAGCCAGGCAGATTAGTTTAAATGGCATTCCCAAATTGGCCGTAGTGTGTGAATGAGTTTGTGAGTGCCCTGCGATGGATTGGCACCCTGTCCAGGGTGTACTGTACCCCGCCTTATTCCCTAAGTGTCCTGGGATATTCTCCAGGCTTTCATTCTCCATGAATCTCTACCCAGAATTAAGTGGTATCAACAATGAGTGATGAGTGATAAAATAAATGTCACTGGTTGTTAGAATAAAAATTGCAATCATTTCCTTTTTTGTTACAGAAAAAAATAGCCACTTTCTTACCTGCCGTAGCAGCTCCTAAAATTTTTGATCCTTTATTTATACTTAATTTCCATGTGGTATATCACTGTTTTATAAACTCCGAATGGACCACAAAATTCCTTAAGCATTAATATTATACAGTATAATATAAAATCCCATTCAGGGTGTACCCCACCTCAAGTCCCCTGGGATAGGCTTCAGCCTTCCCCTGACCCTGTATAGAGAATGAGTTGAGTTTATACATTTTATTAAAGTGCAACTGTACAGTAATTGAATTCTTGCATCTTGGCATGTTGGAATCATGCAGAAAGCCGTGTGCACCTACACGTCAGCTGAAATCAACAGAAAGACTCACACCATTGGACGATGCAGTGACATTATTTCAAATGAAGCCTTTTATATAAATGCCCCTGGGAAAAAAAAAAAAAAACATGGTGAAAATTAGAATTTTTCAAAAGCAAATAAACTAGAAAGCCTGACTCAGTTTGTTGTCGGTTTCAAGACAGGCATCTGTTGGCTTTCAAATGCAGTGTGCATGAGGAGGAAAGTGTAAATAAATAATTCAGCATTTCCTGTACCTTGCATATAAAATATACATACATATTTACAAGCCCATGACAAGGTAAAAATACAGATGAATAATAAAGACCCTGCTTGTAATTTCACACACAAAACCCAAGGGTATTGAGATCATTGTTACTCAAAATGCTTTAGGTAGTTCATCTTGTTTGTCACCTACTGCAATAGACTTTCCTTTGACTACCTTATGCTCGTCATATTACACCTACTACGTATATGAGTGGCACACAAATCTTTGTTCATTAGTTGTAATTTGTGCTTTGGTGCAAAAAAAAAAAGAAAAAAGAAAAAAAGCTACTTAAACGGCAGGTGAAACAGGCACTAATTGTGAATTGTGCACTTAATCAGTGGAAGCACAGACAAAAATTACGACACTTTGTTACACCACCTATTGCCTTAATGTCAGCATCAATCCTGCCAGGAACAGATGCCAGCAGTGTTAATTCTAAATAATCCCAGATGCTTTCTTGGGGGATCTCCGACTAATTTCTGTTCAGGGAACTCATAATGCAATACTCTGAAGGGTTGTGCAATTTAGATATATTTATACCACAGTGCTGTTGAACACTCAATACTGATTGTTCAGAAGATGTTGATTAAATTTCTATAACAGAGCAGCTCTGACAGCAGCTTATATTGCAAGGCTGAAAGGATTATTTTAAAGCGCTTGTTCTGATACTCCGAGCGAGAGAAGCTGAGGAGGGAACGGCATTTTAAATCTGCTGTAAAGTAAGTAATAAGAGGAACAAACATGTTTCGTGGTTAAATCCACAACATTAAATGTATATAAACTATAACCTGATGGAATCTATGACATTATTAGTTGAGAAATAGTTGTGGAATAAAAGAAAGTGATAATTCGAAGTGATAATTCATGTTTTTTCAGAATTTCTGAAACTACCCTTTACGCTTTATAACCTAATTGACATTATGTTTAATTTGGGGTTTAATGATGTTGACTATTGAAATTTAAACCACCAAGCATTTAATGAGGTGTGATGGTCAAAGGCAGAAGTGAAAGCTACTGTAGGGTTAATGTTCTATATCCTTACAATCTCGTGCAATCAAATGCAATCTTTCAAACATCTACTGTAGTAAATGGATCTTTAAAATCCATCCGTCTATGTTATGACAGCAGTAATAGATGAAGATGTGGACTTAGCTATGTAGTACGTCATTCAAAAAGAGATATTAAGAAATGTCATCCAAAGACAAGGCAATAAAGTGCATGAATGCATGACTAATTACTGTAAAGTTAAAGCTTCTGCTGAGTTACAAAAATACCCTGCGTTCGCCCTGTCAGTCACACACAGGTGCTGGATGAATAATACAGCTGACGTTTTTTCTTTCTTTTCTTTTTTTCCCACCACATCCACATGGGTAATGGTACTGTAAGTAGGAATTTTTGTTTTTTTTCTTGTCACGAAATTAAATGTCCAGATTTTTTAGATGTCTGATGACCCTTTCAGTCTGTTCTCACAATGAAGGCAGATTGATAGCTATTTTTAATCCTGTTCTTGTCGGTCTGCGAGCTACTCTGGCACAGATGTTCTTTAAGTAAGAGCAATGTCAGTACTGTCAACAGAAGCTCAGCAGACTCTCTTAACAGAAATATACAAACATGCGCACACACACACACACACACACACGGAGAGATTACAGAAATGCAGAGCTTATTGCACGACAAGTAAACACTTCGGAGTTTGGTGGTTAAAAGTTTACATAGCCTCTGCCATCTCTATATTCAAGTACTGTGTTCTGAAATCTGTCAAGGCAGGAATGTTTAATAGTTTTTTTCAGATCCAAGTGAACAAAGTCTACACATTTCTAGTGTGGTTCCAATTCCCAGTGGCTTGTCCTTTCAAAGACTGAACCACTGCAGATTAAATTCTCCAACATCATGTCTTGCAGTGTAATGAGGGGGGTTTAGAGAGAGCAGAGTGTCACTGAGTGGCCCTAGCAAGAGGACAGTGCAACTGAGTGATCCTAAAGATTAGACAGTGTAATAGAGTCATTAGAGAGAGATAGTCATCAGTCATGTAACTGAGTCATCCTAAAGTGATGTTGTTGTTTTTGTTTAAGAGAGAGGACAGTATTACTGAGTGGTCCTGGTGGTTTTATGAAGGACAGTGTAACTAGGTAGTCCTAGAGAATGGGCAGTGTAATTTGGTAGTTTTGGAGAGAGGGCAGTATACAGTAGTTAGTCCTCAAGACAGGACAGTATAATTGGGTGGTCCTAGAAAAAGCACAGTTTAATTGGGTGGTTCTAAAGTGTGGACAGTGAAATTGAGTTGTCCTAGAGAAAGAGGACAGTGTAATTGGGTGGTCCTAGAGAGAGCATAGTGTCATTTGGTGGTCCTAGAGATACTGTAGCACAGTGTAATTGGGTGGTCCTAGAAAGAGCACAGTGTAACAGAGTGGTCCTAAAGAAAGGACAGTGTAATGAAGGCGTTCAAAAGAGAGTGTCCTAGAGAGTGTAGCTGGGTGGTGATAGAGAGAGGACAGTGTAGATGGTTGGTCCTGGAGAAAGGACAGTGCAATTCGGTAGTCCTAGAGATATGACAGTGTAATTGGGTGGTCCTAGAGAGAGAATGGTGTAATTGGGAGGTTCTAGAGAGAGGGCGGTGTAATTGGGAGGTTCTAGAGAGAGGGCGGTGTAATTGGGTGGTCCTAGAGAGAGCACAGTGTCATTTGGTGGTCCTAGAGATACTGTAGCACAGTATAATTGGGTGGTCCTAGAAAGAGCACAATGTAACAGAGTGGTCCTAGAGAGAGGACAGTGCAATTGGGTGGTCCTAGAGAGAGATAGTGTAATTTGGATGTCCTAGAGACAGGACAGTGTACTTGGGTGGTCCTAGAAAGAGGACAGTGTGGCTGGTTGGACCTGGAGAAAGGACCGTGCCAATATGGTAGTCCAAAAGATATGACGGTGTAATTGGGTGGTTCTAGAGAGAGGACAGTGTAATTGGGTGGTCTTAGAGAGAGGACAGTGTAATTGGGTCGTCCTAGAGCGAGGACAGTGTAATTGGGTGGTCTTAGAGAGAGCACAGTGTAATTGGGTGGTCCTAGAGAGAGGACAGTGTAATTGGGTGGTCTTAGAGAGAGGACAGTGTAATTGGGTGGTCTTAGAGAGAGGACAGTGTAATTGGGTGGTCCTAGAGAGAGGACAGTGTAATTGGGTGGTCCTAGAGCGAGGACAGTGTAATCGGGTGGTCCTAGAGCGAGGACAGTGTAATTGGGTGGTTCTAGAGAGAGGACAGTGTAATTACAGTAAATGGTCTTAGAGAGATTGGACAGTGTAACTGGGTGGTCCTAGAGAGAGGACAGTGTAATTAAATGGTCTTAGAGAGAGGACAGTGTAATTAAATGGTCTTAGAGAGAGGACAGTGTAATCGGGTGGTCTTAGAGAGATGACAGTGTAACTGGGGGGTCCTAGACAGAGGACAGTGTAATTGGGTGGTCCTAAAGATTGAACCATTGAATTGTGAGAAGTTATGTAATAAAAAACTGACAAATGGGCCATTAGTAGACAGTGAAATGTCTTTAAGTCCTAATAATCAAAATACTATTTTACTACAGTATTTGTAGTGTTCAGAAATTCATCCTTACTGGACTCTTCAAGTATTACATTCTTCTAAAACTGTACACAAAACCCTTATTCAAGTATACATGCCATACTGTAAATGCCATTGTGTTTAGTATTTTAAATGTGCTAAAATAAATAAAAGACAACAGGGCCGCCATGCTCATCACATGTGCGACAAGCAATGCTGCAGGATGAAGCATATGAAGTGTGATACAGAACCATCAAAAGATGCTGCACCACCTTTACATTCTGATAATGGAATGTCGGAATGTCAGAAACCCCCTGAACGGCATTGATAGCCGTCCCCACACCACTAGCGCCACCAGAATGCACAAAGACGGCATGGAAGAGTGAAAGAATTCAGTCCAGATGGTAATAATGAAACATGGCTGTGTGATATGGAGCTTGATCAGCTCAGTTTAGCATTACAGAGGAAAAGAGAGATAGAGGAACGTTTACTGTAGATGTCAGCTACTGACACCGATTCCTCAGACAGGCTTATAGATCATAGAGTCATGCACTCCCTCAATGCATTAACCTAACTATTCAGCCTCAACTACAGCACTTATTTTCTGTACTGTAAATAAAACATCTCCCAGCATCCTGTTAGTTCCCTGTGGTAGCTGCCCCAAATAAGTCCCTTGATTCGGGTAATTCATCACTGCCTAATTTTCCAGTTACAGATGGCCCGACAAGTGCTAGATAAGGAATTCAGTAAGGACCAAGATAGTAAACTCTGGATTTTTTTTTTTTTTTTTTGTACTCCTCTGCATCCTGAACCATTGCCAAAGGCGACAGAAACAGACCACAAACCAGCCCCTCAGGACACAGCTGCAGTTTATAGCAATAGG
This sequence comes from Clarias pachynema, assembly GCA_030014365.1. Taxonomy (NCBI): domain Eukaryota; kingdom Metazoa; phylum Chordata; class Actinopteri; order Siluriformes; family Clariidae; genus Clarias; species Clarias pachynema. The sequence continues at coordinate 8,749,161 of JAQMYL010000038.1, forward strand.
AACATATTCATAAGACACACTTTTAAACTTATACCCTAGGCTATTCTGTTACTTCCCCCACTTGGCACGGGAAAGCATTAAAACCTGTCGTTTCCCGGAGTGCGACATGATCGGGGTGTGTCAGCGAAGCTCCTGGGATGATGTGGTTAGTCACTGGGCTGCAACAGCAGATAAAATAAAGTCAGTCAAGTGGCTCTATTCCCTGAACCATTTACACTAGAGCCAAGGGGAAGGTAAGTGTAGGATCGTCGAGAACCAGGGTCTGCATAAACAACAGAAGGCTTGTCTCTCCCACAGAGGGGCAAGTTATTCTGTTCTACAAGACAGCTTGCTGCTGAATAATTTACAACATGGTGCAGCAGTTAAAACTAAACTTCTTTTTAAAGCTAAGCCACCAGAACATTAAAGACCTCAGACCCCACGAGAGACACCGACCAGAGGAAGAGCAAGAAAGTAAAGAAAGAAGATGTTAAAAAAAAAAAAAAAACACTATTGAGTAAAAATCTTAATAGGATGCACCAGTGAAGCATGACAAAAGCATGACAAATGTTCTGTGAGGGGAAGCTAGACATTTTCTTGTTGTAGCTTGAAACTTCAACACTTCCTCCGTTTGTACTTGGACAATCAAAAAGCAGCCTAAGGCTCATGATGAAACATCATTTTACATGGAGGAAATTTTGTATCTCTGCCCACCAGCTAGTAGTGTAACTCAACCGGCTCATTTAGCAGACAGCTCAGAGCTGATACGCGTGCATACTCATGATGCGCATGTTTTGTAGGATGCCACAAAGGAAAATAAATGTGAGATTCAAAAGAAAAAAATATGAATAGTTTAAAAACAGCTTTTTAAAAATGATTATATTATTTATTAACAAGCCAGACGGTTCATATACAGTAAGAATAAGAGATGTGTGATGAGTGGGACGAGAGCTTAAAAAGTTAACAATGCCTTATAGGGCACAATGCTTCTAAATGAGCTATAAATAAAATAAAGGCTCTAAATAAAATAAAACAATGGAAATAAAACTGTTGCACCTTGGAACTGGGGGCAGTCAGATTACTTATTTATTTACAAGCTGTGTATTCAGTCGAATTCTTAATGAGCTTCAGAAAAAAAATCTTAAATAAAAAATACATTATGCCTGGGAAATGACCTTTAAACGTCAAATTATCTACACTTTCTTTCTAAGCATGGAATATATTAAATATTATGTTTCAGCTTTTAGTGTATTTGAATATACTAAATTCGAAATCACTGTATTGTGCGTTGAGTTTTAAAAACATTTCAACCTAAATGTCAATCATATTAGCGACACACTGCACACAGCCTCATTTACATCTCCATGCAGACACCCTTATTCAGAGCAAATTACAGAAGTGGTTTAAAGTCTCTAGAAATAAATACAGTACATCCTGATAATGGTTTGCTATTTCTTGGACTACGACTATGAAGTAAACATAGTGTAGTATGTATAAAAAGTTTGTGCTAATTTAAGCATTCTGAATAGGACGTCTTAGTCATCACTTGGGGACAACAAGTGACTCTGCTTTTTGGACATCATGGGGACGTTCATTCCAATCACCTATGTGCTAGAAAGGAGAAAAGCCTTGATGTTTGACTTTTTTGTATGCTGAGAGATAGTGGGTCTAGTCAAGTAGTGCTAGAGGATCATCTGTATGACAATGTATTGATATTTCAATGTCACATATTGAGAAAAGTAATTTTGAAAAAAAAAACACATATAGGTAGCACAGTGGCACTGTCACCTTGCACCTCCAGGATCCGGGTTCGAGTCCCGCCTGGGGCTCCTGTGTGCTTGGAGTTTGCATGTTCTCCCCGTGCTTGGAGGGTTTCCTCTGGGTACTCCAGATTCTTCCCATAATCCAAAGACATGTAGGTTAGGCTAATGGCCATTCCCAAATTGCCATAGTGTGTGAATGCATGTGTGAATGTTGACCGGAGATCCCTTTATATGATATGTGGACTTTCCTCAGTCTGTTGTTCAATCAACTACAATAATGGTTTTGGACACTGTAGTGTTTAGATTTCCCTTTACTTGGACTAAAAACAAAACCTCTTTCAGCATATACCACTTTAGCACAATACAAGGTCCATGAAAGCATGGTTTAAAGTAGTTTGGTGTAGGCTTCAAGTGATCTCCATTGATATCTCAACCCCACCACACTGATCACGTTGCATACATTCGAATGCTAACTGCCCATGAACAAATGCCCAATGTTTAAACAGGAGAGTTTACATATTGTGGGTATAATGGGTTTCCTCTGGGTACTCTGGTTTCCTTTCATAGTCAAAAGCCTTGCAGTCTAATTGCATTGGGGTTTCCTGTAGTGTGCAATTGGCACCCCATCTAGAGTGAACCTCACCTTGTGCCCTTGGATCGCTGGGATAGGCTCCAGGCCCTAACCCTGCACGAGATAAGCTGTATAGATCTAAACCTTCTGTTGGCTGCACTGCCTTATCAGCACTTTTCATTTAAGGTTACTTTCTCCCCAGTCACTGCTGCGCAGGTATGAACATGTTACATCAGTTCATTCGTACATGCGGTGCAAGAAAGAAACTGAATGATCCACTTGTGATTTTAACAAAAGAAGAGCAACGTGCAGTGATTTGGTTTTTGGATTCATCACTACAAGCTTCAGAGTAAGCGGCAGAGAAAGGTAAGGACAATTATGAAAAACTATCAGCTGAAAAATGTATAGTTACAATTTTCAGGGATTCTCAAGGACCAGTATTGGAACATGTAAAAACAATTAACAGTGATCGCTATAGTGAGATGTGTATTAAAGAGCTGAAGCATGAACTTCTGATAAAACGCAGAGGACTGCTATCCAAGGATGTTGTGATCTTGCATGCTGATGGACGTCCGCAAACTTCTGCCCACACTGTCAATCCTTTGCAAAAACTCAGTTTCGAGGTGTTAAAGCATCCTCCCTATAGTCCTGATGTCGCTACATCATACTTTCACCTGTTTGGTCCCATGAAAGCAGCCCTACAAGGACGAAGAGTCACTTCTGATGAAGAAGTGAAGACAGCTGTGCATTCATTGCTTGCAGCTCAGCCTAAAATATTTTCTAAATGCGGTGTGATGGCGTGCTGTAAGCCAGAGCCTCTGGCAGCGGAGCAATAGACAGCTCCACGCTTGAAGACTAGAAAGAGGACTCACAGAGCTTTCAGGTGTAGTGTGTCTGACCATTCATTACATCATTATACATTGAGAAGATGATTCTGTTTGCACTTCTGTACAGAACAGCACTTGTAACTTGGGGTCTGTGTTTCTCTCGGCCTTGTTGAACGGCTACATGAGGAAATATGAAAGCTTGTTGACAGATGGACAAAACTTATTGAAAAGTAAGGATATAATGACAAAAAATGATGGATTTTTCTAAAGTTTTTCTAAAGTTCAAATTAATTCTACAGCAAGAGAGTGGATATTTTCTGACTGTTAGGTTTTTTTTTTTTATATTGATGTGATAAAGGCCATTACATTTATTCAGACCTGTGCTCGAAGTGGTGTATTAAGCGCCACCACTAATGATCACCATGCTGATGTTATTCAAATCCTAGCTTAGATTTAAAATCCTGCCTTGCAGCATTGAGCTTAGGGCTCATCAGCTAGTTCCTAATATTCCACATTTGCTGGCACCTAGAAATGCAGGCAATGTGATTCCTTTCAATCTGATCTTATTCACCATTTCCTTTTGATTCCAGGCCACTACAAACATCAGGCACATGTCTAAATCATTTCAGATAAAGATACAGCAGATTTGTAGTACTGTGAGACGACAGTGACCCGTACAGAACGTGGGTGGTCGCTGCAGGTGTACACCTGCTGTGAGTGCTAGATAGTGATACACTGATCCCGGCCTTACAAGAGGTGAAATCTTTGATAATTCATATCTCTAACCATGACATATTCCAGGGACATGCATGTCAGGTGGATCAGTCTGTCCTACCCACTAGCAGACTGCAAGTGATTTATTTATTTATTTATTTATTTATTTATTTATTTATTGAAGGAAAAGTGCGGTCCTGGAGTTCCTGAACAGGAAATATAAGGTGGAGCTAAATTCACATTTGGAATAATAGTTCACAATTTAAAAGGCCAAGGCAGATCACTGTCAGTATGTACTAGATGCTATATATATATATGGTTCAATGTCGGTGTTCCCACTTACATATTCTATAATTAAGCTACATGTCAATCAAATGACAACTAACCAGACGCCCCATCCAAGTTCAGTCCTGAGGGCTTCAGCCCCACCTTACTGCTCCTAAAAATTAATGCACAGTAGTGAAGAAAATTCAAATGTTTTGAAACCGTGTAGGTAAATGAGACTTTTAGACTTTTTTTTTCTTTTTTTTTTAAAGGTTATATTACAAAACTTTTACCATCCTAATAGAATATCACACTTTCCTAATAAGTTCTTTTTAGACTATTTTATCACCTGGAAATTGGGAAATGAATATTAAACAACTGAGGATCTCACACTAACAACTAGGGATCACACATTAGCTGACATGTTGCTGAATCAAACTAAACACACCAAACTCACACAAAAACATGCATTTTGATTTCTAGGGGATGGCAAGGGAAAAACATATTTAGGGTTGCCAAAGCTTGCAGCTGTTGCTGTTTGCACCTCTGTCTTCTTGTTTTCCTGTTTATTTTAGAAAGATTTGTAAATGCATTGGCATAAATGCTCTGCCTGGAGACTTTTGTATGTTAATACCTTTATCATTTATCTCTGTTTAACTGAGCAACAACCATAGCAGATTAATTATATAGCCTCTATGACTAGATTATTCGAACCAAATTTACAGTAGCACCTGCAGTATATGTCAAATTTGCTCTTAATGATTTGATAATTCAGCAGCATACACACAAATTGCTATGGGGTATTTTAACTATTTACTTTCTGTATTTCCTAGCTACTTCTACTCTTATTGTCAGAATCCAATCAAATTTAAGCTGTTGATTGAAACATCCTAGGCTGATGTCTACAGACAAACACACCTGCACTATGGGCTCAACCGTGTCAATACATGTGGCCAACCTATACATGGGGAAGTGGAGAAGAAGCACCCAACACTTTCACGAGAACTGCACCAACCCATTGGCTCAGGTGCTGTATGTAGATGACAGTTGGGTGAAGATTAAGATTCACGAGTACAGGTCTTTACAGACCATATCAATGTAATTGACCAGAGAGGACACCAAGGACAACAGGTCGGCCTTCCTGGACTGTGCAGTTCTCATAGCGAATATCGGGAACCTAGAAATAGAAGTAGAACAATACCTGCAATTTAATTGCCTCCACCTACTGCAACACAAATTAGGTGTCTTTGGCCACTGCACCACAGGACAGAAAACATCCGCACCTCCACTTAGCAAAAAAAGAAGAAAGACAAGCACAGCTCTCAAGGCCTGTGGATACCCTAAGTGGGCTTTTAAAAAGATAGCTTCCAGGTCCAGCAGAAGAACACATACTGTAGAGCTGAGACCCAGAGCCAATGGAAAACCTTGTCATCCATGGCTGGTGGGTCAGAGAAGCTAAAAAGGATTTTTGGTAAACAGCAATACCAGTTCACCAATTCAGTAAGACAGTGTCTTGTCCACCACAAAGACCAAACATTGAAATATGAATAGAGCAATGCAATATATACAGTCCAGGGCAGTGAAGAGTGTGCTGAGCTTCAGTACATACAGAGTACATAGCAAAATGTACTAGCACAGAACAGGTAACATCTCAGGACAAGTGGAAAATAATACACAAATTTTGGACATATTGCAGTGGACAGGTGGTTCTGTATACTGTAGGTGTAAGTGGAAAATCTGTCTCACAACAGAGGTGAAGGTTTTAGGCACAACCTGTCTCCTATTGTTCATGCTGAAGACCAAGACCTCTTCACAGGTCCACCAAGAAAGCCTAAGGGCTCCCCTTCTTTTCACATTCTCTGGTTGTTACATCTTAATGACTCTCCCTAATCTCTATTATTATTTCTTCTTAACAACTCTCCCTTCCTTACTCTCTAATGACTCTCTCTCCTACTCTCACCTTCTCAGTTGTTCACCTAATGAGCACATCCAGGCAGACGAAGATCGTTGACCCTGGAGCATACAAATTTATGGACTTCCACTAACTTCCCTCAGATTTGACCAAGATACTTGGATGAGTAATGAAACAATTAAAATATATTCTGGTAAGAAATATTTTGGGTGTATATGCCCCCAATACATCACTCTGTTGTCTGTTCCAGCTACCCGCTTCATGGACTGATATTTTCTACTATCAGGTCTGACCAACTTAGACACAGTGCTGCTTATAAAAGCTAACAAATCAGAAGTTCTTTAATATTGTATGTAAACAGAGTCGTCAGCATCATTTGTTCTTGAAAATTTTGATTTACAAATTCATCTGTTTTATTGCAGTTTAAATGCATTGTTTAAAAAATTCGTTCCAAACATTATCTGATGTTATCTACTATAGCTGATAAGTACCAGCTGCTATCAGCATGCAGCAGAGTTACATTACTTTACTCAGTTTAACATACACTTAAACAATTATGTAGCTGCATGCTGATAGCATCCTCCCAACTGAACTACATTAGATTAGATAAGGTTAAAAATAATTGTTTTATACAAATATTAAAAAACTTTAATAAATATATTTAAAATCATGTTCAGACAAGGACAATTGTAGAAGCTTCTTACTTTGTATCAAGGTAGCCTTTATAATCTATAGTATATGAAAAGGTTTTATATAACGTATATGTATGTTTTTGTTTGTGTGGATGCCCTGTGGCCAGGATGTACCTGTATACAGGATTAAGCAGTACAGTATAGACAATGAGTGAGTGAGTGAGTGAGTGAGTGAAAAGCTTTTATCGTATCTCTAGTATTAATTCTATAATATTTCATACTTTGACTTGAGTAATTCTCTCTATACTTATAAATATATTTTCTTATTCACTTGTCTTAAGCAAATGTATCTAAAATCCATCAAAGACAAGTTCCAATAAAGCCAGTTTTAGTCTAATCTAAATGTGTGTGAGCAGAAGTGGAATGTCGGTTCGGGAACTTAATTCATTCCTAAGTTCTGGTTGTAACCCGATTTGGTTGTAGACCGATTCAGTTTTTTTCATTGGAATGCAGATTTGTTTTTCTGCGCTGCACACTTGTGCAACTGCACTGCACAAAAAAGACACAGCGTTATCGTTCGCATTACAGAGGGTCCACTGTAACAAACTTCACATCTCTATAACTCAACAAATCAACATTGCATCCTGCCTGAATATTAACACCTATAAATGTCTCCTAAATTATTAAGGACTTTTTATGAACAAACGCTACACACCAGTCATCATACTCCAAAAAATTATACACACCAGTCATCAAACACCAACAAACACTATACACCAGTCCTCATACTTTAACTAATTCTATACACCAGTCAATTTACACCAACAAATGTTACAGATCAATCATTATACACCAATAAATGTTACACACCAATTATACACCAATAAATGCTACTGTATGCACCAGTCATTATACACCAATAACTTTTTACACTAGTCAACATACACCAACAAATGCTAAACTGACACTAACAAACACTACACATCAGTCATCACACACCAAGAAATGCTACACAACAATCAACTTACACTAACAAACACTACATTTGATTTAAACACACCAGCCATTTTACACACACAAACACTACACACCAATCAACAGACCAACAAACACTACACACCAGTCATCATACCAAAAAACAATACACACCAGTCATTATACTGTAGACCAACAAACACTACACACCAGGCATCACACAAAAATCAATACACATCAGTAATCATTTTACAACAAATGATACACTGCAGTCATCATACACACACAAAAAAACAACAATACAGACCAGTCATCACACACTAACAAATGTTACATAATAGTCATCATACACCAACAAACACTAAAGACAACTCATAATACACCAAGAAATGCTATACAAATCATCACACACTGATACGAAAATATACACTAGTCATTATAGACCAACAAATTCCACACATCAGTCATCATCCACCAACAAACACTACACACCAATCAACATACACCAACAAACACACCAGACATCACATAAAAACAATACACAAGTCATTATACAGTACACCAACAAATGCTACACACCCATCAACAAACAAAAAAACAATACGCACCAGTCATCATACACCAACAAATGTTACAGACCAATTATACACCAATAAATGTTAAACACCAATTATACACCAATAAATGCTACTGTATGCACCAGTCATCATACACCAATAGCATTTTATACCAGTCATCATACACCAACAAATGCTAAACTGACACTAACAAACACTACACACAGTCATCACACACCAAGAAACGCTACACAACAATCAACTTACACTAACAAACACTACATTTGATTTAAACAACTGATTTATAGTTTACATTTATTTTGGTTCTTTGTTTAAAATAATCCATATCTTCCACTTTCTGGCCGATGTTTCATCAGAAAATGGTTCTGCATTCAGACTGGGCTTACCGAGTGTGCCAGCTGTCCAGAACTCAGGGTATAGAAAATACTGATGGCCAAAGCACATCTTCATTCATTTTTATTCAATTGCAATATGTTATAACCTAACAAGTTAGAAAAATAGAGTTGAATAGAATTGATAATAATAAATGAAACATATATGTGGAAAATGTAAAGATTTAAATAATCATTTCTTGGTAATTTAATATTATTCAGGGATATTAGTATTGTTCATCAGGATAATGACAGGGAAAGAATTCTGGTCAAAATAAAGTACATTACAGTACAGTACATTAATAATTTAGTCACTGCAACTTCCTCAATTTTACAAATTAAAGATCATCAATATGAAATGGCTGCAAGCCTATAAACTATAACAATAAACAATTACAACACATCCTAATTTTTATAAAAATTAACTAGAAATTAACTTTTTTTTCACCAACAGTGGAAGAAAAAATGAAGGTTAAACAGTAAAAAAAAAAAAAAAAAAACGTCAACTAGTCATGAATTATTCATTGCTTTTGTTATTGCATGTGCTGTCAGAATTGTGTGCCTAACATAATGTGACAATAAGATCCAAAACTGAAGTTATGAAATTATAATGTGTGTAGACAATGTGCATTTGTCATACCTTTATTATGTTTTTTTTTAAAAAGGTTAACATTTATACAACTTTAATTTTAATGCTATATGTGTTTAATAATGTCCCTTGTATCATTCTATAACTTGTACACAAATGTATTTGTATTGAATGTGTTTAAAATGACAAACAGTGCCAATGTTGAAAAATGAACTTCAAAGTCTGAGATGTGTTTTCAGAAACTTCCAGAGTGGTCTAAACATCAGTGTGAATGTTTTCAATATTAAATAATTTTTAGGTGCATATAATTTATCTCTGAATAAAACCATAAACTTTGTAGTTCAGTGCTCTTATTGTTTGTGCTTACCTCTCATATCCAGTCTTATTTGTTTAATATTTCATTTAAAATGTGCATTTCTTGCTTTTTCATCAATACATACTGTAGTAGACGTCCATACCGACAAGGCAAGTGTTAATATAAAATGATGTCAATTAAGTTGACAGGTTGCTTAACTTACCTGCGGAAGCCCCCAGTCACAGTGATCGTGACATCCGGACTGAAACAGCCGGCGATCTCCTCTATAATCTGACCCACCGCCTCAGCCTCCGCCTTGCTTACTGGCTTTGAGATGTCCTCATAATACTTGAATCCTGAAAACAAAAAAATGTAATTAAGCAATTAAATAACAACTGTACTCTTTAACTCTACAATTAAATCAGCAGCTACTGTAGCCCAAAACAATGGGTGGTGTGGCTTACATGCATTTCTCTTTTTACAGAAAAAAAAGAGAGCCCTTATGCGAGTGTCATTTGTAGCATACTGTATGTAGTGCATGAACGTCAACAGAATCAAAGTGTGGAAAATTATTCTGATTGGCACAACTTAAGGCGTTTATCCGATTATCAACGCGTTGCTTAATTTCCGTAAGGGATATAACGCTAATTGAGCTGTTTAACTCCTCCGTGCATTTTCTTAATACCAAATCTAAAGCATTTAGTGAAAGCAATTATCTTAATTATGTATCTCCTATTAGCACCACAATCCTTTTCAAGCCTGCACATGGCGGCATCACAGACAAAAGTTGAGTCTATTGTAGTTTATGGGTGAGGCCCAGTAATTTTCATTTCCTCCAGCTGGTCGTTAAGTGCTTTTATTTTTTGTGATGGAAGAAAATGTCTCGGTGCTGTTAACCTCTATTATAGCCAAGAACGGTTAATCCAAGCTATCATCTGTACCCACTTATGCCTCCCCACTAATGCACTCTCTTTCTTTCTCTACCCGCTCTGTAGACCTAAATCTACTCCACACAGCTAGCAGCAACTTTGCCATATACTGTACTGTATAGTAGCATGCGCTTCATTGTAATGCAAGTTTTCAAATTAATTGGAGTTGAAATGCCACCATTTTTTTTTCATCAATACAAAAGGTCTTTATTAATATTATACAATGTGCTTTGCTTAATTGTCCCTCAAAATGTACTGAATGTCACATTTAGCTGAATTATTATTGACATTCAATGTGTCATGCAGTAGGTACGTATAAAGCTGTACTGTCATGACTTTAACTGCGGAAGTCTCATGGTACAGTGTATGTCTAGAGTTCATTTCATTTCCATCAGAAATTCTGCATGCTCTTACAGCTTTAAAAAAAAAAATGAGATGGAGAAATTCTGATCTATTCAAGCAAACAACCAATATATTGTGCTGTGCAACACACCTGGGGCATGCTGTATATTTCCTGGAAAGTTCCTCAACTCAATCTGCATAACTGTTTAGGAACAAGCTTGTTTATAGGCCAGCAGGTTGCAAATGAGTGTCTGCATGTGTGTGTGTGTGTGTGTACGGGTGGTTGTGTTTGCATGGGGAAAAAAAAATTACCCCCAGCTGCCTATTAAAAATCAGTTGTGTAGTGGCAGTGAAAACCTGAGCCTAATTAAACTTTCACCTCACAACAGATTTTCATAACAATCAGCAATTAACAACACAACCCACCATTAGAAATCCAAATTAGAATTCAATGTTGAAACTTACCACCTGTTTGCAACAGGTCAGGCATTTTAACATTTTTATAACTGCCATAACACGATCAGATCATAACTCTGAAAAGCATCATAATGGAAGTGAGTCTGGCCTTTGGGCAGCTGGCCTTTTTAGCTGCTTGACTGATGACGGAGCGTTCACATTGTGTTTCTAGGAGAGTGCTGCAAAGCCTTGGCATTTTGCTCCTCTCTCGCTGTCTCATCTACCCACAGCCATCTGTATCTGTGAGAACCCCATGTGGTGCCAGGTCTGTCAGTGAAACATGTCTATAGCCAGCCAGTGGCCTGTCAGTGAAGTTTCTTAATACAGCGCGTTGTTCACATTCCATCAAGAGATGAGCGAAGTGTTTCACAGAAAGGGGGGAAAAAAGCACCCACTGCTGCAGACGAGAGCTGCAAAGGAAATTAAGTCACACAGTACAGCTTTGGGCAACTTAACGAAGCGGGAACAAACACTACAGCCTGCAGAGAATCAGAGAGACATGGCAAAGCTGGTATTAACACACTGACAGCCAAATGATGAATGGCACTTTGATGGAGACATTCATCACTTTGTCTGACATGGTTGCAGGACTTACTTTTGCTAGAGTAATTTGGCATCATTTCAGAATTGCTAAAGCAAGAAATAATAGGTAAACAGTAGAAATATTGCAGAATATTGCCTCACTCAATATTGCTAAGTGAAACTATGTAATAAATGCATCTTTCTATTAGACCTTATGTAAGAGTTTGTACCAGTGAGATTTGTACCAGGTGTCTGAACCCGCCTCTTAGTTATTTCAAATATATTAGTGTCATGAATGTCTATTTTTAGCGTGCATCTGATTTTAGTGTTGCGCATACTTGTTCTTAATTCTCCGTGTGTCTTTATTTTGATTTTGGTCCTTTCATGTCATTGGTACCCACTGTGTTCACCTGTGTTCACCTGTTTGGGATTAGCACTTGATACGTTTGTCTTTGCATACCTTGGTGTGTCTCCTTGAGAAGTCTCATCAATTTATCAACTGGTAAGCCGTAACACAATGAAGCTACAGTACTGCATTTTTTTTCCCCATACACAGACCCTGACAAAAGTATTACAACAGCAAAGCCAATCCTTTTGTTTTTTTGCTACTGTATACACTGAGGACATTTTGGGTTTGACATGAAATGATGAATATGAGTTGCTGTGATATTTTGGAAGGGGACTGTACATGTTTTCACAAACACTCATGACACAGGCCAGAAAGGAGGGTCATTTATCGTCTCTTGACCCCAGTGGCTATAGCTGACAGCTTCGCCCCTGTGCCCTTCAACAGTCATAGTACCCATTTATTACATAAAATAGAAACTAAAATGATTTGACTGATGAGGATAGGTAGAAAGCACAAAACTTTGCTATTTAAGGTTTGTAAATAGAACAAAATTGCTGTATCTTTGGGTCAAAATTTACAGCATTTTTTTTTAACACACAGTTACAAAAAAAACATAAAATCAATAAGGCACCAAGCCCAAAATATATGAAACAAATAAATTCGACATAAATACAATATCACCAGAACTGAAATCCTAGCATTTATTTTTTGAATATTATTTTCTTAAAATAATGAATGTAAATGTGCTACCTGCTATTTGCATCCTGTTTAAGTGGATGCTGGAATCAGAGATGATCTGCTCCAGGCTACGCAGGCCTCTGCGATACCACTTCTCTGCTGTCTTGGGTCCAACTCCAAACACACTGGTGAAAATCTATCATGAACATAAATATAACAATTCATACAGTCTGAGAAATGACCAGCCATGCTGTAACTTTATAAGAATTTTGCTGCTTAACCAGCAACATTTTATACCTTTTAACACCTCATGGTGTCGGGTACTGATCAGTTCCATCAAATGTGTTATTTATAGAGATTACTGTAGTATGCGGTAGACTCACTGATTAACTGAGTCATGGCGAGAAAGTATGTAAGAACTATTTGAAATAGCAGAGACGCCATGAAAATCAATTCTTGTCAGTAAGAAGTTGAAAATCTTTTACTTTAACTTCTCCTTTGAACTGTACAGAATGAGAGTGTGCCTCAATCTCCTGCCCCTTGCAAAATGTCAATAAATGCAGTCTTTCTTTTCTTTCCAAAAAAAATATTACCTTTACTTCTCAGAAACTAACCTTCAAAGTTTGATATTTTTCATCTGTTAATATTTCTTCAACTTTAGAGGAAGATCCACATTCAAAGATATCCTGCAACAGAACATGGAAAATACAAAATAAAAAATTATAATTGAATAATTAAATAAATGAAAAGAATGTGTGAGGGTTGCCCACTAGAGGGCAGTGTTTTTGTTGTAGTTTTTTGTTTAAAGACTCGGTTTCCCAGAGGGCACCTCAGTCAGGTGACGAGGGTTGCTCACCTGAACTGAGGTGCTCATTAGAGTTCTTATAAATACCAGTTTGTCCTGGGGAACCGGGTCGAGCATTAATTTACTTTCATGTAAGTTCTGTTGAGTGGGTTTTTGTTTTCTCTTGGTCTGTTTGAGTTTGTTCTGTTTTTGTTTTCATGACGGTTGGCCTTTTTTGGTTTATGGAGCTTTCAGTTAAGTTTGTTTGCATTAAGATGTCTTTGTCTCTGTGTCTCCTAG
>JAQMYL010000038.1:8763129-8774559 GCA_030014365.1 Clarias pachynema
GTCTGTTTAGTCTTTGTGTCTGTCCAGTCTCATTGTCTGATTAGCTCTTAGTCTGTTTAGGTACTAACATCTTTAGCCACTAACCTTCAGAGTTCTTAGTCTGTTTCCTACCTAGTCTGCTGTGTCCCTTGTCTGTTTATTCCCTTGGTTCTCAGGCTACTAGCCGGTTGTACCATTAGTCTGATTAGCTATTAGCTTAGCAGCTAATGTGTAGCATAGCTAGTAGGCCTCGCCAAGCCTGTCTTGTGTTTGTCTATCCCTTGCATGTGTAGTCCCTAGTGTTTAGCCCATTAGTCTGTTTAGGGTGTCTTGTCTTGTCCAGTGTGTATCCCATGTTCGTATTTTGTATTAGTGTGCCATCCCTCGTCTGTGTTTAAGTGTTTTGAGTTCTCTGTTTTAGTATGCTCCAAGTTTTATGCCAACTTCCTCAGTTCATGGTTTGTTTGTTTGAATTATTATTAAAGACTTTGTTACCACCTTGAACCCCCTCTGCGCCTATGCCTCACCCACACCCACAGTCCAACAACCAACAGAACGTGACAGAATGGTGATGGAATGTGAATTGTTCTCCCTGAAGGCATAAACACTGTCTATTTGGCCTGAGATCACTAGTCTCTCGCATTTATTTTAATTTTTTATTACCACAATGTTCCTTACAAATTATATCGTGACAACAAACTGTGTAAAAAACGTCGAATCGGTAAAATATCCACATGGATTTTAGAGTTATTTTTGTATATTCTTGCTTTAATGAAAACACACGCTTGAGCTGGCATGAACTCCCCATCGTCGACTGACCACACACATGCTTCAGTGGGGAAGATTTGGCATTTGTACAATGCAGGCAACATGGTCAATATCACACATTACATTAAATTGGGGCCTAGAAATAATGCAGAAACTTGTATATAAATATTCAATATATTGAACATTAACTTCGAATGCATGAACAATTTTAGAAAATCCATCAAAGTGTCATCTGAACACAAGCTTCAGTAGAAAACATTAGACAAGAGGACAGTTTGACCTTTTGTACAAAGCAGTTAACATGATCAGTATAAAAAACTGGCTTGCATTTCAACAGAGACCTAGAAATAGTTTAGAATGTTAAATATTAAATATAAGATATTGAATATTTATATTCTTTGTTTTAAATATTAAAACCGTCTGAACCTTATGTTTATTTGTTATTTTTTTTCAAATAAAAATGTAAAACCAAAATCTGATATTTTAAATGTAGTTCTGGACTCAACTTTGTATTATGTAATCATCTACACACATGCAAAAACATCGTACTTGTACATTTTCTGACATTGTCTCAGATTGATTTCGGATTGTTCCCTACATGTGTAAACAATTTCCAAGCTAATGCTATTGACAAACTTGTGTAAAATTCCCAACAAAGTTTTAATGGTTATCTGATGTTCAGCAGCTCTGTAGAGCCAGAAGCTGAGAAAACTGCTATTCTACTGACCCCAGATCTGATCAGTAAATTGATCCTTTTTTTTGCTGCAGCTGGAAGATCTAAGCCAAAGTAGAAAAAGTGCTCAACATATACTATGACATGTGTGTTAGTTTATTGACTGTGTTAGTTTATTCATATTGATCCGAAAGTGTTGCCAAAATATTGCAGAGACGAACTGAAAATAGAAGTCGTTTTTAAACGTGCCCACATTTTATTTGTGTATTAGTAGTAAAACTATTGACCTAGCCAACTGTGTTTTAAATTGTGTAGCAGCTACTGTAGATTTTAATGTCAAACTGAATTGTTGAACTGTTTACATTTTTTTTAAAGTACCATTCTTAAATCATGAAACATGTATAATATTACATTGTATGTTGTATAAATATATAATGTAAAGTATAAATTAATAAATACTAAAATTAGTAAAAATACGATAATTTCTGCCTCTTTGACATAATCAGCATTTTATCCGCAGCATTAATGTGTCTCAGTACTGTTGATGATGATGATGATGATGATGCAGAATGCCTATCATTCTCTAAAACAGTGGTTCTCCAACTAATTGTCATCAAAAAATACTAAGATTTTGTTATTATTATCATAGTTATTATTTGTTATTAAAATATTAAAGTTAAACCAGTCACTAAAGTGTGTACTGTTTCTTTTCCAGTTTAATACTTAATGCTTTTTAAGATAAGCTTTTTTTTTTTTTTTTAAACAATTCTATTATACTGCTAACAATTATATATGTACATATTAATTCAATCAAACCAGGATTAAGTGTTATACATTTGTGCCACATGTTACTTCATCTTCACCTATGTATGAGCAGATGGGCTACAGGTCACTGTAGGTCACTGAAAAAACTACAAAGACTTTTTAATCCCACACCTGTATAACAGCCATGGTCTCCGATCCTAGGCAGGGAACTCCTTCAACATCGTTGATGCTGCGAAGTGGTGCAGGAAGACTCTTCAGCACAGATGCAGCTCTTCGGAAGCCCAGACATGGACCTACACTCTCAATGAACTCGTAGTTCTCGGCCAGCACTTCCAGAGCATCCTGTGACATGACATGAGTGCTTTTAATAATCTTTTAAAAGCTTCTGCACTGGAATCTGGTTGGTCAGAAGCCTCACATAATTTGTCTAATAATAGCTTATTAGTAAATATGTTTTAAAATGTGCTGTTGGTAAGTGTTTCATGAAAATGTCTGGTGAAGCCAACTTGGACAAGTTTGAACAATTGAACATTTCTGTTTATTCAGATGATATGCATGTGATAACAGGAACTAACTTGTTTCATGCATGTTACACAACATTATATGGAACGCCATCCATACATCCACCTAGGAACGTCTGTAGTCCAACTAAGGACTGTGGAGGCCAGTGGTGATTACAGTACCATTGTATTTAAACCCATCTTATTGTATTTAAACTGTGTTAGGAATTCCAGTCAACATTCACACACTACATGAAATTCGAGAACGTCAATTAGTCTATTCTGTATGTCTTTGAACTGTGGGAGGAAACCAGAATGCCCAGAGGAAACCCACCAAGCACATTGAAACTCCATGCACGCAGACCCAAGGTGAAAATCAAACCTGTTTAGACATTATGATGTATGATGTCTTTTGACAAATGTATCAATTTCTCTAGCAAATATAATAAACCTGTTCAGGATGTTCTTTTTATTCACCTTATTAATGTTGCCATACAATGAGCCTTGCTAGTCCTCGTCTCCGAGGATTTTTGTTCCAAATCTGAAATGATCTCCTTTAAAGTGGACACTTTGAACACGTTGCTTATGAACACAGAAGCATGCAGAAAGAAAAAAGAAAGGTGTGCTGTAAATAAGACGGTAAGCCATTCACAGGAGTGATGAAAGGGCAGCGAGAGATGTGTGTCAGTTACATGTATCTGTTTCTTAAGCACTGATCTGTGGTTAAAGGCGGACAGGGATCAAAGAACAGACCAGGTCACGCTTATTTCATCTCTCTCTCTCTCTCTTTCTATCTCTACCTCAACATGCTCTCCTAGGGCATCTTCTTGTGAGTACTGAAAAGGAACCTGTCATTTTCCACTTGCTTATAAGTTTCTCCCTAAGGGGCCTGAAATAACACACTATCGCTAAAGCTCAAACATGCATTATCAGATTCTCATCATTTCTTTTGTCTAAATCTGGGTTGTTTGGGTTGCTCAGAACTTATTACGCTGCTATTTAATTACACTGCTTTATTAAATGTTCTGTTATTAAAAAATAATCAGCTTTTGAGTCAGAGAGGATGTGAGTTCAAATGTGGGAAAACACAACGAAACACCTTGACACTACACGCTTCACTCAATTTAATCACCTCGACAGGCGATGGATCTGATTACAGAGCTGCGAAGAGTGTGACAGGGGAAGTGACGGGGGAGTGACGGTGAGGAGACAAGGATGTTGCTGGCATCAGTATTCACGTTTTTGCTCAGAAATGCAACATGGTAGCCTAATTAGATATTCAGTAAGACAGCGATGTGTTTGGATTTTTTAGGAGTAGTTGACTATGTAGTGATAGGAAGAGGCTGCTGACAGCAACTGACAGAAAGGCTGTAAATTGAATTGACATGAGCAATGTATTTGTTAGATCGGACGGTGCGAGTGGCAGTGGGGCTTAGAGATTACCCTTTTTTTTTTTTCTTTTTTTTTTACACTTTCTGCTCAAACTTCAGTTCGGGTTGTCCTAAATCGCTATATGATTGATCAAAGATGTCAGTTTTGGAGGGCCAAACACATTTAAAACTGACAAAATGTTAAATAATTTCCGACATCTCACAGTGCCAGAAATGTCTCTACTTTTTGCTTTAAGAGTTGAGTAAGCAGGCATGTGAATGATTGATAGGAATGCTTACTAGTAACCATGAAATGTAAATTAGAAACAAGTTGACACTGGGTTACAGCATTCAGTTATACACCAAGGAGAAGGAGCTTGCAACTGGGTTCTCTTTTTAAACATACATGTAACTTCAAATGTATTTCTTAGGGATTTGTACATTTTTCTAAATAAAAGGAAATAAATGAAATTGCAAACATGACAGGATTTCATCAATGAACAGGAGTATGGGTAATGGTTACTACTCAGGTGATTAGGGGTTCAAGCCCCGGCACCAAGCGTCCCCTAAACTCTTAATAGGTTGAAGAACCAAATTTGTTAACGTACAGGTTCCAGTATCAGTACCTCAAGAACAAACACATCTTTGTAGAAAATAAGTATTTTTGTAAATTTATATATATATATATATATATATATATATATATATATATGTGGCATTCTTTGGGAAAAAAATTACTGCCCTAGACATCCATACATGGAACCATACATGCTAACTTAACTAACCTTGATTTGCAACATACAGAATGACAACAATAAACATTTTTGGCACCACAAAAGGAAAAGAAGTTGTGAAAAATGTAGTAAAAGTTTGAATTTCCAAGCTTTTCAATTTTTAAAAGATTAATATTAGGAAATAAATATGAAAAAGAAACTAATAAAGAATAAAAATTTGTACAATACAAAATATACAATATATGAAAAATATAAGAAAAATATGCGATGTGAACAGAAAAATCAATGTGCTGTAATACTGTATGCATAAATGTACAAAGGTCTTGAGCCATTAATTTATATAAAACAAAATTTAATTATGTAAATAAAATTGGAAAATAAGAAGAAATATTTTACTGTGACTAAAGATATCATTAAAAAATACAGTTGTTGACTGTAAGTAACAACCTCTGCAGCGACCTCATTTCCCCTCCTGTCTCTTCCACCCACTCAGCATTCAGCATCACCAGTATACTAATCACCAGTCTGATCATCTGTCATCATCTGCACCTGTTTTTCACTGGTTCCTGCCTTAAGTTAGTTAGTTTTTTATGATTGAATGATTTATACTGTAGGTCACTGTGTGTCTTAACAAACAAAAAGCATTCCTCTGAACCTGCTCAGGAACAAAGACTGAAAATGAGAAACCAAAATGAGACTCCAATTGTCTAGATAACTCTCTCTATTTGGATTTAAACCTAAACTGGGCATGATTTAAACTGACTGGATTCATTTCTTCATTTCTTCCTTCTTCTACACCCCTAAAAACGATTGAAAAAATTGGCGGAAAAGTAGAGGCAGAAATGCCAACAGTGTCTGCAGAGTCTATGAATTCTGGCTCTGACAGTTCCTCAAACTCAGCACCATCACTTCAGTTCATAACTGGTCTTAACTACTTTATCTTATTTTTTGTTTCTGCCTGGGTGTGATATTTCTCATGAACGTAGCTGGTGATTTCCCAGAGCCTATGTCTATTTCTCCAAATGAATTTTTTTCTAAATAAAAATGCCTCGTTTGTAGAAAAGGTGTCATTTTAATACAAAAACATATTTTTCACTCAATAGTTTTAATACACTGGGATTGCTTCACTGCTTCACCGTACAAAATCCATTTCAGTGCTACGTGTTTATCAAAAAGTCTTTAAGACAATGAAAAATAGATACACTCAAGCTAGTGTGCCCACTGGTAGTGCAGGAAAGATGAAGACACTGTAAGAGTCAAACAATGCATTTCCTTTAAGAAGTCCATGTTCATGCTGTTGAAATTGTAACATTATTGTCTGTCATGTTTTGTGCCCCTCACACAGGATATATAATGGTGTAAACTAAATCTGAAACCATCCTAGACATCCGAGGAAGATGCTGTGAGAGCTATCAGCTGTTGTTGTTAAAAAAAAATATATTAAAAAAAACAGAAGATAAGAGAAGATAGATTTTGGGAACAAGTATTTAACTCTGCAAGAGCTGTCTATACTGAGCATATCTAATGCACCCAGAAGCCAGAGTAACGGGGCGAAGGAGGACACAAACAGCATACAAGTAGACATGCCTTAGACACACACACACACACACACACACATCATAGATTCTCTTTTTCTTGGATAAACAGTCACCTTCAAACAGTCTAACACACACACATACAGGCTCTCCTCCCTGTGGTGGTTAATGAGTGTATGAGCCTGATAATAGTGAGGATAAGAGAGCGAAGGCATGCTGTGCTGGCAACCACAGGGGTCTGTAGAGACATGACTAAGTAGATACCGGCTTAGGGCTGATTATGCTCCTACAAGCGCATATCTGTGAGCACGTCAGGGGGTCATGCGTGGACACTCGCGTAAGGTGAAGTGTTCATAATTGATTGTAATATCAGAGTGTCCACTAGGAGACAGTGTCACATGAACCACAAGGCCGCGCAGCCAATCTAGATAGCGACAAAAAGCAAAGAAACTTTGTATTCTAATTTAGGATTATTAAACAGAAGACAACATTCACATAACTCGATTTTGTAAAGAAAAATAAATTGCGCGATCCTGCAGAATTAATTTGTCTGTGATAAAGAGCCACATCTGTTATAAAGCCTCACATTTTATATTCACATAGAACACAATATCTCAAGTAATAAATCTATTATACAATAATGTGTTCGTATTGCTATATGTGAAGCAAACATTAAACACAGGACGAAAACTGATCTACCAACTTGAGATGTAATTCATACTAGCTGTTTATGATATAAATGAAATAACTTTGTTAAATATGAAAAAACAGAATAAATCAGAATTGATACATCAAAAGTAAGATTTTTACGATGTTTCAACTGTTATGTTAATAGATTATACTTTAGAAGGGGGATTGGAGAGAACTAACATATCTGTAGAAGCAACAGAAATAATAGGGGACACTTTTATTGCTTACAGGTTCTGTGTCTGTTTTACCCATGTCAGAGTGGGTTTCTTCCAGGTTCCTCAGTTTTCTCCCAAAAACATGCCAGTGTGTGGTTTGGATTGGATAGGTGTGATCGTGTATTGGTACAGTAAGGGAGCATGTGTGTCCCCATCTCTAGGGTGGGCTCCATATCTACAACCCTATGACCAGGATACTCATTGACTGAAAGTAAGTGGGCATGTGAGTGTTTACACCTGTAACACAAAATTACACCACTTGCTGGTTTTACATTCACTCACTCACTCTCATTCACCATCTATACGACTTTATCCCGTCGTGGGAGGCCTGGAGCCAATCCCAGGAGACTTAGGGCACGAGGCGGAGTACTATACATCATGGATGGGGGGCCAATCCATGGCCAATCATTCACACACTACACTTTTTGGGAACACCAATTAGACTAATCTGCATGTCTTTGGACTGTGGAAGGAAACCCGAGTATCAAGAAGAACCCCACCAAGCACGGGGAGAACATGCAAACTCCATGCACACAGACCTGAGGTGGAAATCGAACCCGGACCCTGGAGGTACAAGGCGACAGTGCTGACCACTACACCACCATACCACTTGGTTTTATATACTGAAATACTATTTCTAACAAACAAAATGCAAAGTACCCTGTAGTGCTGTTTTAATCATGTCATAGAGAATGATTTCACTAATAAGGGCCCAGAAATTTCAGTGTTCTCAGTGAGTATTGCTGCAACAACAAGGTACAATGGAATTTAATAGTCATGAACTAAATATAATTTCTACTACTTAATAAAAAAGAAATAAACATGGAACACCATCCCAGATTTATATGAATTTAAAAAACTTAATCTTAGTAATAAACTTCCAGCTTTGTTTTTTGTAATGTTGTTTAATTGCTAAATGCGAGTATGTTAATAATTTTTTTTGCAAATTTCATAAAATGTAAGACATGAGAGTGGTGTCTCAGGTGGCTAAAATTCTAGTTTGTTGATTTTCAGATCTGATGATCCGGGTTCGAGCCTCGCTGTCGGTGGGTTGCCACTCCCCATTTAAGAAAATTTATTTGAACATTTTAATTTTAATATTTGTTTGAGATTATAAAACTGTTTCTTCTAACCGGTTTGTCATGCATTTCTTTATTCCAACATTGCATGGTTATAATACAAGTAAATCTTAACATTGTGATTAATTGTGATTAATCACAGGCTTTGATTGTGATTAACTAGATAAAAAAATGTTAATTGATTGACAGCACTAATTATATTATAAAAGGGTTGTAAAGGGGTATATTTTACATGGAGTATGGTTTAAATGGAGTAAAATTCAACTTTATTTTGGGCTGGTGAAGGTCTACATTATTTCAAATTTATTTGTAATTAAAAGCTCTTGATTCAGCATAGCCTTGTAGAGAGATTTGTAAATGTGTAAAGTAACCTGAATTTCAAAAGCGATCAATTACACACATTAATCTTTACACAAAATTTGCAGGTACTACCAAATGTCTAGTGGATTTATGGCTTACATGTTATTATGAAGGTGTTTGTATCTTATCTCTCTCGTGCGTGTCATGGCCTGTGAAATGACTGGAATTTTTAAGAAACCTGCCAGCCAAATTCATTCAAACTGTAGCCAAGATCACAGAGTAGTAACAATGTGCTGCCATGAGTGTCTATTCAGGATTTACCTGAATGCCTGTCACAGCGGCGGAATAAAAACTCCGTTTGTTTAGGGCTGAGTCGAGATGAATGCTCTCAAGGTTTGTTGGCCAGAAAGCTAAAAGGCTCAGCTAGTCTGGTGTCCTCTAAAAAACAAGACCATTGAAAACCATCCTTCCTCCAGCGAGCACGGCATGATCGAGGCTGAAAGTGCATTTGCAGAGTGTGTTCAACCTCGACCATAACAGGAGGAGTCATGTTATGCAATCCTTCATATTTAATGTTTCCCTTGTAACACTTTGCAAGGGAAGCGAAGGATTTTTTTATATTTTTTATAAAAAATACTGTTAGCAAAATGATTGTTTATCTTTAGTTGGGAAAAAAAACAAACAAAAAATATTCAGCAGGGAATTAAGGTTCTGTGTACTGTACACTCTCTGATTAAAATGGCAGGAAAGGGAACCGTAACACTCAAAAATCTAATATAAAGTGGTTTAGGTGCAAAACTTATGAAACCCCATTGTCATGAGAGTGAACAGCAAATAAATGAAACTGGGTAATGCTTACTGTACACGCATACACAGTAGGTGAGCTAGAGTGTATTATCTGGATGTCAGACTGTATGTTTTTTTTTTATATTAATATCTTGGTGGAGTAAAAGCTTCTGATGCGCTCGATCTTGTAGGGACATTTGACTGGTCATGACAAGAAAAACTTTCTTGTTCTTTCTTATTATTATTGAAAGAGATAACAGGTTTTCTTATGGTTATTGAGGTTAAACTTGGGGTAAATTTTCTGCCTTAGTAATTATGGAAGGTCCTCACTAGGATAGTAAGACGAGTGTGTTTGTGAGTTTGTGCGTGCGCGCGTGCGTACGTGCGTGAAAACCTGCTGTGATTAAGTACTGAGGTGTGAGAGAGCACAGCCCACAGGATTGTTAAGGGATCGATCTGTCCGTGTTGCTGCTCAGTCAAGCACACAACGCCATCAGAGAGCTGCAGTCGAAGCGGCGAGTGCACCGGCTCTGCCCTGATGATTAAGGGCAAATACATGGAAGCTCATTACCTATTGCCAGCTCATTAATGCTGAAAAACCAAAGCGTCGAACCACAAGCATTCAACTGTTCAGCTCTGCGGCTCGATACTCACGTACATAAACACCCACATACACCCTGCATGTCTGGGAGCTGCTTATAGGACATGTCAGTGTGATGTCATGTGTGAAGAAATATGTAGAAAATCTCAAGGTCTGTGGATAAAATTTGAGGGAATAAATCAACAACTGCCAGGGGAGAATGTGTTGATTGGCAGCTCACTGAGGTACGTGAATGGAAATCAAACCCACGGTTTGTGATTGTGGGTGACATCAGCTTTCACCTCCTGCTTTCTCCACCCATGGCCCTGAAATGCCCTTCTGAGCATGTCCTTCTCTGCCTGGTCTTTGTCTTTTATTCCTGTCTCTATCCTAGTCTCTTGTGTGTCTAGTTCCCATGCTCCCTGTCCTGGTTTTCTGTCTCTCTCTCTCTCTCTCTCTCTCTCTCTGTCTTTCTCAGTCTTTCTGCTCATTTTCTTTACAACATTTTCTATTCTCTCACCTCTCCTTTTCCCTGCCTGTCTCTTCACCTCTCCACATTCTCAGTCTTCATATTCTCTCACCAGTTTTAGACAAATGCACTACTCTGCAGATACAGAGACAACGAGCACAAAATCTACATCCACTAATGCAAGACAAGGTCAGAGACATTTCTTTCTCACATAAACATGATTGCTCTTATCTATGGTCTATTCTTTTTATTATTATTATTATTATTATTATTCTCCTCAGGTTGAATGGGTTCTCATGAATCAGTTCATGTTCTGTGCAAGGGTGTTTCCTCATCAGGAAACTGAGCAGTGTGGGTTATGCATTTTCATTAATACCTGATGATGTTTGCTGAGCAGGTACACATCAGATAAGTGCAGGAGTGAACTGATGTAATCCATACACCGGAAGAGTTTAATCATGCACCCATGCAGTGTAAAACGTTTAGACGTATTTTGGTTGGTCCATAATGCTCATGCTTATCTTTGCAGGAGAGTGAACTGGTATAAATGATATACATGTACATACAGTAGCAAGGGTAAGCTTCGCTATTAGATAATTTGTTGTTAGCAAATGTCTTAATGCATGTAATTTTTGATTTTTTTTGTGAAAGAAAGCACCACAGCACAAAAAAACAAACAAACGAAAAAAAAAAAAACATTCATGCCACATCAGAAAGTTCCCAGAATATTAGGAATGCGTAAAGCTCAGGATGATTTGTTCCTAGCTCAGTCTGTAAACCAGTGTATTCCAAACTTAAGTGTACATATCGGTGGCCTTGATCTCTTTGCCGTGGGAACCTGTGTGCGGCGAGCTCTGGTGCACTGAGTGTCTTTCTATCATGGCCAGCTTTCACTTCTGGTGCATTTACTAGTACAGTGGAACCTCGGATTACGAGCATAATTCGTTCCGGAAGTGGGCTCGTATTCCAAAACACTCGTAAACCAAA
>JAQMYL010000038.1:8781771-8794631 GCA_030014365.1 Clarias pachynema
TGTTATCCCTCTCTTTCGGTTTAAATGTGAGATTCTGGAAACAGATAGACATTTAGCGGGAGCGGTCGGGTCGGGAAAAAAATTATTCTAAGCGGGCAGCGGGTGAATAAAGAGTGATATATAGCGGGAGCGCAGGTGCGGGATAAAACCTCGCAGGAGCGGGCGGGAGCGGGACTAAAAACACAGTCCCGCGCAGACCTCTAATTGGAACTAAACTACGCAGAAATACAGATGCCCAGGAGCAAGGTTAGATACCTGAAATGTAAACTTTTTTATTACTTATTTACTGCATTAATTTTACAACAAAAATTTTTTTTTATTATTAAAAGGTATTATAACATAATAATTTTATAAACCCATGTATAATTAAATGTGTTAATAAAAAGAATGGTTTATCGAATGATTTTAGGCTTTGGTTAGAATTGTGAGGGTTCACCGATAGAGGGCACTGTTTTGTGTTTGTAGTTTTGTTGGAAGACTCGGTTTCCCAGAAGGCACCTCGGTCAGGTGACGCGGATGCTCACCTGAACTGAGGAAGCTCATTAGACTCGTTATAAATAGCTGTTTGTTCTAGGGAACTGGGGCGAGCATTAATTTCAGTTCTGTTAAGTGGGTGTTTGTTTTGTCTGGTTATGTTCTGTTTTAGTTTGTTCAGTTATAGTTGGCATTAGGTTTCTGGAGCTATTTAAGTTAAATTTGTCTCTGGGTCTCCTAGCAGGATTAGCCTCTAGGAGAATTAGCCTTTTGTGTTTACCCTCATGTGTTTAACCTCCTTTGCATGTGTAGTTCTTAGTCTGTATAAATACTATCCAGTGCACTACTAACCTGCTTAGATCTTAGTCTGTCTAGTCTCCTCATCTGTTTAGATCATAGACTGTTTAGCTACTAACCTGTTTAGCCACTAACCTTTATAGTTCCTAGTCTGTTTCATACCTAGTCTGCTGTCAGCCAACTTCCTTTGTTCATGTTTGGTTTTGTTATTATTAGACTTTCTTTGTTACACCTCACCCCCCCTTTGCGTCTATGCCTCAACTCTTGCCCACAGTCCAACACCTACAGTTCGTGACAAGAATGGTAAAACTTTTTTTTTTTTTTTCAATTTAATTCACTTTTATTTGTATTGTACTTTTAGCAATGGACACTGTCACAAATTAGATTTAAAGAAATACAAATTACAGATTAAATTTTAAAAATGTGTAAAATTATAGCTTTATCAGTTTGGCCCTATGGGGGGAAAAATAGGGGTGAGGATCAAGCCTTAAGTGAAGCCAACTTAGAAGAAATCACTTCATCATTTGAGTGATACGGTACCAGATAGTACAATCATAAGTACATCCCTTCTATAACTGTTCTACAGTATATGGGGAAAAGTGCAGCTGTATAACAGGAAATTTGTTTTGGTTAACATGAAGTATGTATGTTTTTGAGGTTATCAACTGTTCACTGATGGAGCCTGGGGTACTACAAAAATAATTAAATAAAAATAAAAACTCTCCATTGCAATTTCAATCCCAAAGATGTTCAACGATTGCAATCACAAGCCATCACTGAAAAACTGTTTGTCAATGCAGCATGAAACCATCTTCATAGGTTTATAAGTGGAACCATGTGATGATCTTGAGCTAGTTGCACCGACTCATTTGTTAAGACATTGTGTTATAGATCATCGAGTTAGAGATGGTGAATTAGAAGCTCAGTACTGCCAAGCTACCAGAATTGGACCCTTTTATAGTGTGTATCACTAGCAATCAAAATAAACACCGGTACAGAAACAGAGCAACGATAAACATGGAAAGGTTCGGGCGATCAGTAAACGGCATAACTGAGACAGGACTATCTTAGAACACAAGTGAAACTAACACAGGATCAAAACCAGGAGGACAGTATGCGTAGAACATAATGTCAGATACTACACTTTGCATTTAGATGAATGAATTAAAAGTCTTTTTATACGATGTGAGGGTGAGTATATTTGAGTCCAGCTGTGTGTAATCAGTTGTCAGGTGAATTGGAGCGAGTAAATGGTGAATTGTGTTGGGATTTGGTGTTCTTTTTTGGTCATGTTTGTAAGCTATGCTGTGTTTTGTGCATCGAGTCAGGGCAACAATTTTGGCACATTAATAAAAAATTGTGATAGATAATAAGATATTACAGCACTTTATTGAATATATTTTAAAATCATTTACTGTAGATTTAACATGCTTTACTCTTCTGCCAGTAAATTACTGGAAATTTTACAGTAAATATTTTACAATATTCTAGATAATATTCTAACTGGTTTAGATCCTAGTATTTAACTAAGGAACTGGGGTAATGCTAAGCCTTTATACAGATATTCACAGATATTCAGATATTTACAGATATTAAAATTAAAATATATTTTTCTTTTTCTACAATCACACAAATTCTTGCAAATTTGTCTAAATACAAATGAATTCATGTATGTGTAGAAAGATGTTTTTAAATGAAAGCACATAAGCTCCTATTTGCAAAGGAAAAGTGCAAAAAAAAAAAAAGGGAAAATTAGATAATGGGATGATATGAACAGTGTGTCACAATTGTATCATCATCACGCCCCATCTTTTTATCATTGTGATTAATCATATTCTGATGATAACTATGGATTATGATGTAATTACAAGATTGCCAATGGGGATTTGAGGATGCATAAGAAATTTCAGATAAATACAATTTACATCTCTTATAAAATAGAATTCAGAGTTATCTGATAAAGAAATTAACTGATGGCTTCTGTGACTATAAGGGGCTTAATAATAAATGTTGCTTGCTGCATACGGTATATGACCAGCTCAGATAGCACCAGCCTCAATCCCCCTGGTGTAACAAGATGACATATGGCTGTATCATAGCTTAAGGGAGCACATGTTACATGGTCATTTATCTAAAGTTCCTCTTAATTATCTAAAAATCCCTCATAATACTGGACCTTTAATAAATTTCTTTTGAAAGTGAAAAATCACATTTCCTGCTATAAATCTTTTATTACATTAACTATGCACTCTGTGCCCTCCTAGATGGAAGGTAATGTGCAGCTTTTCCACTAAGTGCTGTGACATGATTTGTTTTTGTACATGGTTAACTAAAACCTTGGGGTGATTCATTTTAGCCCATTTTATTTAATTTTTCCTTAATGGTGTTAGATCAACACATTGCATGCTCATAAATCACTTAAAATCTACCAACTGCACATTAATTTAAAAAAAACAAAAACACAATGGCTGTAGAAGTAAATCCAAAGCCTTAAGTGTTTTTTTTTTTTACTTATCTCTGTTCTCTCCATCTGTAGTGTGTACTGTTTATGCTTACTTTAATACCACTATTTTAAAAAGTAACTTTTCTTTATAAAATATTAAGAAATAAAACACAAAACCTTGTTGCAATGGAACTCTGAAGAAGTCTATAGTGTTTAAAATATGACGCAACTGGAAACTGAACTCTAACATCTGTTTTTATTGTTAGAACTGAACTCTAACATGAGATATAAGATTTAAGAGAATGTGTATCTTATGTAGTTTTAATAAACTTTGGAATAATGAACCAATGCAATAAGTATTGCATGTTGGTGATACATAGCGACACATTATTTTGCTGAAAGTCTTTGAAATAATGTGTTATACAGATTTGTTCTGCAAAAAATACGTTATACATTACGCATAAATGTTATAAGTGACCATTAAATGTGACTCGCACGTAAACACGATTTCCAATATCTTCTCAGAAATACAATAAAGTGAAGACGGAATATTCCTTTAAAGTTGTATCACTGTAGAGCTCACTTTCTTGGAACGGAAGTATCAAATACAAGGCTCGTGCATATATGCTGACTTCAGCTAAACTGACATACCCTTTTGGAGTGTATAATTGCACCTCAGTCATTTATACTTTACTGTCAGCAAACTTTTAAGCATATGATGAATAATTTCAAGATTTATGCCTGTACAGGTGTGTTAGAGTGTGTGGCTCCAGTACCAAATGCAGGTTAGGAGAACATGTGCCAAGGATAATGATCTACACACACACAAGTCAACCGTGTCCATTCAGGTTAATGAGATCACAGCCCACAGACTGACGAGGTTATGGGGTCATATCCCTTCAGAGACTGACCTTGCCTTCTTCTGTCTCTCTCAAACCATGATTGATAGGAACTATGGAAGGCACACAAGGTAGGTCTCCGTACATCCAGGTCTCATCCCACACCACTGGGACAGCCTTTATATAAATAAAATAAATAAATAAATAAACAAATAAAAAATCCTACCTTCCAATGAGAAGAGCAGAGGAGGTAAATGAACACTCTGGGTTTTTAAAGAGTAAGATATGCACCCGGGGGAAAATTAGCCGTGTTCACACAGGCGATTTTATTTAATGTGTATTTTTTTATGCCTTAATGTCAAGTACTGTGCTTTTTTCTTAAAGTGTGAACACATTATGAAAATACTGTAGTAAGCGATGTGATTGAATATCTTATAAGAGCAGGAAGAATTATTACTGGCTTATGAGACATTTTAAGAGTTAAGTAGTAAAAAGTGACTTTTATGCTTCAAAGATGAGTGCCACTCAAAATTCCTCAGATTAACTTTTGTTTTATATTTTATTTATCTGTATCTACTACAATATAATCTTTAATTGTTGGCAAATATCAAAACACTAGTTGATTAATTAGCAGGTTCTTGCTTTATTTTTTTTAGTTTTTTGTCACTTTGTTACTGTATTTTACATGGTGTAACTGAGCATATAAATAACCAATAATAATAATAATAATCACTAGATTAGGCCTAGGTTAGTATCTTGTATTGTTTAAATATTTTACATTAAAAGTTGAATCAAGGGTACCCAGGCACAATCACAAGCCTTACAGTCTTTAACATAAAGCTTAAAAGTCTCACTACAGGCATACCATTAAATGCCACTTACACACAAAAAGACACTCAAAAGTGTTTAGATGTTGAACAGTTATAGAGGTCTAAAAAAGGAAAGCTTCTGTTGTAGAATTCTAAAGATAAAGAAAAAAAAAAAACAATGGTTCCATTGTACTAATGCATTTACTGGAATGGTTCTGATACACTCGCCCCTTTAGAAGAAAATCATTTCCTGATTGTTCTTTATCTGGTTTATCTCTATGATAACATTTTTCTATCCTGATGGAAGCGGTCTCTTCCAGAATGATTTAATGTTGCTCTTCTCCCATTAAGGGTTCTTCACAGCAGCCAAGTGGATCTGCACATTTTACACCAGAGCGATTTACAGTACAAAAAGTGCTTTGAAGTTTCGGTCATTGGATTACTAGGATACCAACTAAGGGCATTTTTTTAAATATATATATATAATGGGGGGGGGGGATTAGTCCAAGTAGTGTAGAAATGGCTTAATTAATGTAAAAAAGGGGCGGGGGTGGATATATTATATGTGAAATGTCCTTTACAGTTACCATATACCAAGTTGTAGAGATTTTAGAACAATGTGTTATCGTTATGGTCCTTTGGAGGAATAGCGTTTATCCTTCCAGTAATCTTACAGACCATACACATCAAAGCTGTTGTGGTAGCTTGTGGTGGCCCACCACTTTATTAAGACACTTCATGCTCCTATTTATTTTGTTATGCAACTGTAAGACAAAACCGAAGATAATTTTTTACATGGGCAATTTTATAGGAAGTGCAATAGATGCTTCAGCAAACCCTTGCAGGATTTCTTTCAAACACATTTTCCCTCTGAGTTGTTTAATACAAATTAATTTTGAAATTTAATTGTATGGCTAATTTCATTAGTTGCCCATTAAACCAATCGAAAGTTAATTATGCACAGATGAAATTTATCTTTGTTTAATAATGATATCGCAAACAACTACAGTACTAATTATCATGATTGCCTAGAACATGAGCTATAATACAGTACAGTCTATTACAAGTCTATCTAAATGTCTGCACAATGTGTAATAGGCACCACCTTTACTCAAGTGCTAAGATTTGTGAAACGTTGTGTTTTATTTTCCCTTTTTGTTTCATGGAGATTATTAGGTGGTGTATGGCATTGAGTGTCTCTGGGACGGTTGCAGTTTAAAAGTTGAGCCAAACATCGTCTATGTTCAAGGGGGTCTATCTAAACAACAGACGCACACTAGATTGACAACACTGATGCGCCGTACGTGAAGGCCAAAGCAGGCTCTTCTCAGTGTGTGCAGCAGGCTGCTGTGGCTCTTCTTTCAGTCTATTGTGTACTATCTTTATCCCATGGCCTGCTGAGAGAGCAACAACACTGCAGGTGATGCCAAATGCCCCAGGAAGGCCAGACCCATCACAGCATTGTCTAAGCATACTAGTGGCAGTGATAGAAAAAGATGATGATGGCAGTTTCTGCCCATCCACTCCACAGTGTAATGTCCACACGCACCTTTAGCCAAGGGCAAAGAACTATTGGTGAAGAACTATTGGGGATTCAGCTAACTATTCAGCTCTACCTAGTGCTTTACACATTGCTTCTTCCCAGGTGACTATTCTGCCCTTTGTTTCTCAGAATGGACACAAGGACCAAATGCCAGTATAAAATAACCTTTGTTTGATTTTATGCTTACATTTATTCATAATATGGGTTCAACCCTGAGTTCAGGTGAACGTCTGAGTAAAGTTGTAAAAGTTCTTGGGTCTGTGACGTATTTGACTCTTGCACACCTGTTTGTAACATACAGGTATATAAATTTCCCTATCATTTCCAAATTGCCTGTAGTGTGTGAATGTTGACCACAGATGTAGAAATGGGAATAAATACAACAGTCACCACTGGCCTTCATGGACCCTAGTTGGACTACAGAGGTTCCTACTGTAGATGGATGGATGGGAAATTGTCTTTCCCAATTTATGTTGCAAAACAACTTTTTATTATTATTATTATTATTATTATTATTAATTTAGATTGCTTGGTTTGCTCTAATTGGAAACTGTTGTATTCCTGTCCCATTGCCATTGTTTTCTGAACAGGCTCCCTGTTAAATGAAGCACTTGCTCATGATGACGATGATCTATCAGTCTAAAATGAAACTAATCATCTTAATGTCAACCAAGAGCATTTTGGGCTGTAATGTTAAATAAAGTATGAAGACAAGGCCATTGTCCCAGTTATAACTCTTTATTCTGTAAGTTACGTATACATTTGAAATTGAGCTATACAAGGGCTGTACCAAAAGTAATGCAAAATTGATCCTAACCTTTTTTATTAATTGACATAGGCCATTCGCATGTTTGTAGAGCAATTCTTCATCAGTACAAAGGTACTGTACTACTCAACATAGTCTCTATCACAGTGATGCATTTGCTTACTTGTTGAACCTACTGTAATTCTTGAATCCTCTTTTTTTTTTAGATCTTCTTTGTCACTGTAGGTGGTCTCCCAGTGCACTACAGATTGCTAGCAGAGATGACATCATTGATAAGAGCGATGTGTGCAGATTGATGAAGAGGTTTAAAGAAGAAATTGGGTTTGAAGACAAACCAGGCAGTGGAAGATCATCAACTGTGACAAAGGGGATTTTCAAGAGGATTGGGTTGGGTGTCGGGAGTTGAGTGTCATGGGGGCAAATGCATCACTTGCGACTATGTTAAGTTGTACCTTTTGTATTTGAATGACCTATGTCAGTTAATTAAAAATAAATAAATAAATGTTATGTCCATTTTTCCATTACTTTTGATATAGCCTTTATATTCTTTCTGCTGTATGCAGAAGAAGTTAAATTGATTGGTCTCTGGACCTGGGCGGCACATTTCTTTATTCCTTTACATGGATCATAGAAGTGTAGTCCAAAAAGCAGAGGGATGTCTTCAATAAATATCTTTAGCATCAGTTAGTGAGGTGCTACGAGACCAGGCTCTGCACTGATGGGTCTATTTGGTACAATAGTGAACATCACTCTACAGCTGTCAGGCAGCAGGGATGAGGCTATGTGATGCTACAGCCAGCACCGAAAATGCGTCCCTTTATTTCCCAAAGCCCAGATAAACCTGGTTTCTGACACTGTATCTGACAGTATGACTGAGCCATTCAGGTAATTCAGGCCTCTCAGAGTTCTCCAGGTCTAAGTGCTGAGCACGAGTGAAGAGCACTGGAGAAGAAGAAGGGGGGAAAAAAGCCTTTTCTCTACACTGCTTTAGTAAAATTGTTGTTAATGAATAATGCAGTGTCGTCTAATTGTTAGCTATGAGCATTATATGCAAATTGATCATCCAAAATGATTTAATCTTATATCAAGCAGGCAGCACTGAGAATATTCATCTGTTCAATTATTTATGCTTGTGCTTCTGTCCTTTGGAGAGAATGGATGATTAGGAATTCCATGATTACCATGCTGAATATGTACAAAGGACCCCCTCAATTCTTCCTTTTTTATAAGCTGTATTATTTATTTATTGCTTTGGCGATGTTTTTGTTGTAACAATATAACCAGATGTTTGCTGCATCTTCAGAACACCCCTTTAGACTTACTGTACAGCACCACCCGGTGTTTGTGTCTGTAAGTACACTACACCACCACTAACATGATATTGTGGTCTCCAGACCTTTTTATTGCGCCCCATTATAAACTTCCACAACATCTTATCATACTTAGTCAGTTTCTGTGGCCTTTAACTGACCTGACAGATCCCTGTGCTGCTTCCTCAACAGCTCTCCAGATGAACTCGCCTTCTTAATATCTCCTATATCTCCTTTATACACACACACACACACACACACACACACACTCGCTCTCACACACATACACAGAGAGAGAGGGAAGTAGACTCACTTGTATGCGATGTTGTGCCTCCACTGGAATGGGCCTGCCAGCTTTCATACTCTGTGTAAGCCAGGTAATGTCCAGGACATTCATTTTACCCAGGTCTGCAACATTCTGTTCCTGTAGCCATGACCAGAGCTCATTGGCAGGATTGTTCTCTGCTACAATATGTGTCACTTTACCACTGCAAAGATCAGACAAAGACGTTTTGTTACTCATATGAAAATCCAATGGTTAGTACTGAGATTTAACATTGTATATCGTATTCAGAATTGGTGAATCTGCCAATTATTTATATTTACTGTACCAAAAATCACCTGAGCGTATTTTATACTGTGCATCTGAGATACTGTAGGCTTTTTCAGAGTATTAGGGAAGTGTACAACTGAAGAGATGTGATACCTGACTGTTTTCTTCAGTTTTTAGCCTAGTCAGGTATCACATCTCCATAAGATCTCTAAAAGTGGGCTGTGATACCTAACCCCATGATCAGAGTAGAAAGTTTTCTGGTTAGAGATTGTTCCATGTGACAGCAAACCAACCATAATACTCATAATACTCACTCATGGTCTATACCACTTTATCCTGTATTCATTGTCGTGGGGGGCATGGAGCCAATCCCAGGAGACCTACGGCACGAGGCGGGGTACACCCTGGACAGGGTGCCAATCCATCTCAGGGCACACACTCATGCACACTTATTCACACACACTACAGAAAATTTGGGAACATGAATTAGCCTAATCTGCATGTCTTTGGACTGTGGGAGGAAACTGGAGTACCCGAAGGAAACCCACCAAGCACGGGGAGAACATGCAAACACCATGCACACAGAGACGGGAATTGAACCCAGACCCTGGAGGTGCAAGTCGACAGTGCTAACCACTACACCACCGTGTCGCTAGAACCATAATAATGGTTTGTAAATGGAATTCTGTGTACTGTGTTTGTGTCAGAAACTAGGAAATGTTCTAAACTTTCATTCTCACGTTCTTATCTCTTTAATTCACTCCTTCATCTTGAACCTGATCTCAATTCCAACCTTTTAGCCACTTATTGGTCACACTGTGGCTGTAAGTGGTTCTGTGTCTGGCGCACTGATGAAGAGGAGGAGCAGAGGATTTCCTGGACTGAAAACAGGTCCTTTGTTTGGATCTCTCTCTCTCTCTCTCTCTCTCTCTCTTTCTCAGTCTCACACATCTACATAAACACACATAAGCATCCATCACAGACAACCTGTGTGCCAGAGTCCCATGCTGTTGTTGCTTTGTTTAATTGCAGTGCCGGTGTGAGCAGTCACCCATGCATAATTACCCCGAGTGTATGGCTCCCAGAGAGATACAATAGCAGTGCAGTCACAGACCCAGACTCACAATTAGAGAGAAGATAGAAACAAAAATGTGTGTGTGTGTGTGTGTGTGTGTGTGTGTGTGTGTGTGTGTGTGTGTGTGTGTGTGTGTGTGTGTAGGTTGAAGGGTAATCTGTTGAATCATAGTTGAGCCTCATCCTCCATCCTCGCACATTTCTCTCATATTGTACACAATAGGGAAAATATTAAAAAGTGTGAGAGCATACAAGCAAGGTCTTCTGAATAAGTGCAAAGCCATTAACTTAAAGGAACACTCATGCTAATCTCTGGGTATGTGCACTACCCAGAAAATTAAAGGTGTTTCCTTCTGCTGAGAAAAGAACAGAAAACCAAATCATTCTAAATAAAAATCTAAGGGCAGTCAATACATTTTTATGCAAAACATACTAACATTTATTTTAATAAATTAAGCTCCTTGTCCGAGCTGTGGAGATGAAGCTCTCCAAAAGTCATGTTTTTTTTTAGGAAAAAGATATAATAATAATAATAATAATAATAAGATAGAAGTTCATCATCATTGATCATATGCGGCCAAAATCAAAAATTCAAAAATTCTAATTTTATTTGTCACATACTGTACACAGCCATACACAGTATGATATGCAGTGAAATGTTTAAACAACCGCTTTTAAATTTTTTTATAAAAATAGAATATTTGAAATAAAGAATATGAATAAGAATCTAATAATAAAAAGAAAAACAAAGTATAAAAAGAAAATATTCAAATAAGGAATATAAAATATGAAATAAGTATATAATAATTAAAAAAAAAAACAATTACTGTATAGAAAATGAAAAAGTCTGTAAAACATCATATGATGTGACCTTGTTTCTCACAATCATCTGGGTTCATATGTAGTGAAAGCAACCTAGCATAAACTTGCCCTCCCATGTTTGACTAATTTCGTTCAGACATGTAAGTTTTATTACACTTGTTAAAAAAGAAAAATTACAAATGTCTCTGAACCTAATGCCATACAGATAGAGGCTATAGTCGAGCTAATAAGACTCAGAGGTGTAAATTCAGGCAATAAAGCACTCAGCGCCAACAAGTGCATGAAAAAGGTGTGAAAATTCAATACACATTGAGTACCATCAACTTATCATCCCTGTGCCTGTGAGAAAGAATTATGTTCTCCTGTGGGCTGAATTACAATCAATACTCTGGGTAGCGTTAGAATATACAAGGTGTCCAACATGCAAGAGACCACCAGTCAAAAGTTTGGACACGTCTTTTAATTCCATCGTCTTTCCTGATTTTTATTTCTTTCTACATTGTAAAAACGATGCTGAAGGCATGCAAAGTGTTCAATAATCTCCTTTGAACAGTTTATCTTGAGATGTGTCTGCTACATAGGCTCTGTAAAGCCTTCATAATGGCTCTAATCTCAGGTGATTTTTGAGACTGGTAACTCTGAATGAACTTCTCCTCTGCAGCAGAGGTAAGTTTTGGTCTTGTTTTCCTGGGATGGTCTTCCTGAGAGCCAGTTTCATCATGTTTTTGCAAATGCATTTGACAATACTGTTCTTGCAAGAACTGCTCCAGATAATAACAACTGACCATTGTTGTTGTTTCTTAATTACCTAATGCCATATGTGTTCCATAGTTTTGAAAAGATCCAGTATTGTTCTTGGATACTGGATTTTTTTCAAAACTATGAAATAACACACACACACACACACACACACATGGCATTAGGCAACAACAGTAAACAAGTTTATATACATGCAATATATAATATGTACAAACATAAATTAGACTGTGTTATAGCAATACAACATTCAGGAGATGCATAATATTTTGTACATGGGATACACATGTTGTATGCGGGAAGCTGTTAGGTTCGGTATGCTTGGTTATGCCTGCTATCCCCCATTCTTCAATCACGATTTCAGAACTCTATTATTATTATTATTTTTTTTTTTTTATTTATTTAACAGGACAATGCATATTAAAAACAGAACATCTGTAACATGCCAGAATTAGCCAAAGGCTAGTTTTCATCTGTTGTCCTGTAGGCCGGTTGTATAATGGCACCCTAAGAAGCATGAAAACGTTAAAAAAAGCGAACATTATCAAAACAAGTTGAACATTTACAAGTACATATTAAAATAACAAGCACTGTTAATATCAAGATCATGAGAAAATTACAAGGGTCAGAGCGAAATCACACAGTCACAAGTAAAACACATAATAACAGTAGTATTTTAGTGTTGACAAGTCTGATTACTAATCAGACAACGTTTTAAATGAGAGCGAAATAAGTTATATGTATTAATATCTCTGATTGTTGATGGAATGGTGTTCCATTCTTGAGAAGCTTTGACAGAAAAAGCTGACTGACTAAAAGCACTTTTTCGAAGTGGGATAATACAGTCGCCTCTAGACACCCCTCGAGTGATCCTGTATGTAGATGTTCTGAAACTCACAAATTCACTAAGAGGACATGGGGACGTCCCATGTAAGATTTTATATGTCTGACAGGCATTTGTGTACTTAATTAGATTGTCCCAACTTAGAAGACTGTGTTTTGATAAAATGGAGCAGTGATGAAAATGTTTTGATTTCTTGTCAAATACTTTGATTGTCTGCTTGTATAAAGACTGTAAAGGTGTCAAAATGGTAGATCTAGTCTGAGACCAGCTTATTAAACAATAAGTAAAATGAGAAAAAATCATTGAGTGCATGAAAGTTTTGGCAGCCTG
>JAQMYL010000038.1:8794731-8806534 GCA_030014365.1 Clarias pachynema
ATGTAGAAAATAAATCACTAAACAAAAACAAAGAAATTTGCAAGTGACCCCAAACTTTTGAACGGTAGTGTATGTTCGTACATCCGCGCACTGTTCAGTATCTGCGCAAATTCGTAACTCGAATGTTCGTAAGTTGGGGGCTTGTATTGATTTTAGTTGATGTTCAGAACTACAGAGAAATAAATTTTCAAGATGAATTAATCTATTTTGGAAATATTTCGCAAAAAACAAAAACTTTTAGTATTTATCTTTAAATAGAAAAGATAATCTGTTTTTAATTATAACGTTCTGTATACATATTGCTAATAATATTTCTGCTTAAACATTAAATCTCTAAAAAAATTCCTGTTGGAACATTATGTACATATCTTAACTGCACACAAATAGCGGATTGAACTTTGTTCTCCAAGTTGAACAGAAAAAAACAGAGGGCCATTTCATGTACTGTACCTCAAAAAAGGCTTTAATCATAGAGCAGTGTGCTTTCTGCAGGATCACGTCAGAGCACAACAACTTATAATTCAGCAATTATTCCTGCCATTTTACAGCCTTACAGTATATACAGAGAAGTCCAGTGGAGTTCAAGAAATCCTTTCCAACAACTTTGAAACCAAGTTTTAAAGAAACGTTCATTTTGTACCTTCAAAGTCAATCAAACCACAGGAGTGTAGCTCAGAGTGTGAACTGAATCAAAAGTTCAGTCCTGCAGCCAGGCTGTCAACTCACTGACATTTCCATATCAAATCCGATCCTGGGGTAGAGTTCATAAAACATAAATGAAATCTCTCCTATCATCTCTCTGAATTTTTCTTCTAGTTTCTCCATCACTTTCTGATTTCTAACCTTTCACTTTTATCTTCATTTAACTGCACAGCAGAGGCATTTACTAGCTGCTGTGTATGTGATGAAAGAGAGAGAGAGAGAGAGAATGAATACAGCAATGGAGGACTAAAAAAAGAGGTGGGTGGCTTCCTGGATAACATGAAACCTGGTTGTTGTACACGCAGCAATTATATCCTCCTGCACACAGCTACGCAATCTAGAATTATTGTGAGGACTAATTTTAACCTCAGGATGAAGAGTGGGGGACGGAACACAGACAAAGAGAGTTTGACTGCAGAATTTATGACGTTCCAACTGCCACAAATTGTCATAACTGTGTAGTCGCTAATACAGTAAGTGTATGGATAGAAGAGAATCATTTGAAATAAATTGCTGATGTAAAAATATATTTGAACAGTTCAACAGCAAAACCAGAAAATTGGCATTTTTTAACTTTCATTCATTGTGAGGAAAATATAGTCAGCAGGCACATACTGTACTGTATGATTTGTCTATAACAAAACGTTTTTGTTAAAAATTAATATATATTTTCCTTTTAGAAGCTTTGGACTATAGCACTGGTTTTGTGCGTTTGGCAGCCATGATGCACTTCAATATTTATGCACGTAATATGTACAAACATAAATTAAGCATTATGATAGCAATCAGGAGATGCATAATATTTTGTACAAGAGACATGAGATACACATGCTGTATGCGGAAAGCTGGTTCGGTATGCTTGGCTGTGAGGGCGATCCTCCATTCTCTAATCAGGACTCAGAACTCAGAACCTCATGGGACCACAGACACCCAGTATATGCAGTTGTTTGATGCCAGATCTTGACAATACAGACCTGTACTATGATATATACAGTACAGACTGTACTTATATGGTACAGACCTGTCGTCTGTACTGCTGTCATCAAAAACTAAAGTGAAACTGAAATAGTGCAGGTTTTTATATACTGTACAAGTTTTTGTATTTTTTTTATGTTTCTCATGATCTTCAAAAATTATTGTTTTTTTTTTTTTTTTGCTCAACATAATTCAACACTTTTTTATGTCTCAAGACAAAAACAGTCATATTATTGAAACTAAAATTATACACTTGCATGGCGACAAATAATAATGAACTGTGGCAGGTGGAGTTATAGTGTTTTGCAAAGTCATCCAAAATTATGCCAGATATAACCAAAATAGTATGACATTTGTGTTTTTTACCTCCCTTAAAACAATGGAAAAAAAGTTTATACTTCAGAATGCATATGGGCTTGAGTAACATTCAATTATTAATCCATGGGGTTTAATATAATGTTGGCCTTTTGCAGTTATAGCAGCTTCAACTCTTCTGGGAAGGCTTTCCACAAGGTTTAGGAGTGTGTCTATAGGAAATTTTGACCATTCTTCTAGAAGCGCATTTGTGAGGTCAGACACTGATATTGGACGAGACAGCCTGGCTCACAGTCTCCGCTCTTATTCATCCCAAAGGTGTTCTATCGGCTTGAGGTCAGGACTTGTGCAGGCCATTCAAAGCAAGGTCCAAAAAGACATGGATGAGCAATTTGTCAAAATTTCCCATAAACACATTCCTAAACCTTGTGGAAAGCCTGTTTCGTGTGAAAGAACTTGACTGGCCTGCACAGAGTCCTAACTTTGGACTTTTAACACCTTTGGGATGAATTAGAGCAGAGCCAGGCCTTCTCGTCCAACATCAGTGTCTGACCTCCTGGAAGAATGGCCAAACATTCCCATAAACACTCTACTAAACCTTGTGGAAAGCCTTCCCAGAAGAGTTGAAGCTACAGTATTATAGCTGCAAAGGATAGGCCAACATCATATTAATCTCTATGGATTAAGAATTGGATGTTACTC
This sequence comes from Clarias pachynema, assembly GCA_030014365.1. Classification (NCBI taxonomy): domain Eukaryota; kingdom Metazoa; phylum Chordata; class Actinopteri; order Siluriformes; family Clariidae; genus Clarias; species Clarias pachynema. The sequence continues at coordinate 8,797,426 of JAQMYL010000038.1, forward strand.
AAGTCCATATGCATGTGAAAGCAGGGGAGTGAATACTTTGGGCAATTTTGTGCATCTCAGTTTGCATTCAAACTGTTTTTTTTTTTTTATCTCCCTAAGATCAAGGCAAATAATAGTATAGAATGTGGTGCATAGTGAGGATTTAATAGAGACATTGTCTACACCTATATTAAAAACTAATTACAAACCTACGTACTATTAAGAACTTACAGGATAGGATATAGAAATGCTTGAGCCAGGCCTCAACCTGTCAGTTTTACATGGTTCTTAAAAAGTGTTTTTAGAAGACCACAAGCTAGTGACCACATCCTCATGTCTGTTTAATGCATTGCATGTTCCAAGGTAAAACTATGCACCGTTCGTGCACCATTTCTTCTGTTTATCTGTAGCAAACTATGTACAGGGGGCACTTGAAAATTTAGCTTTTGTTTTTTTTATCATCAGTGGGACTTAAAACGGGCCAGTTATTATTATTATTATTATTATTATTATTATTAAATCCACCACTAATGCATACCTGTCACCGCCTTGTAAAAAGTCCATTTGCATCTCTTTCAGTCTGTTTCCCGCTGTTAGGTTTCAGACAATGGCTTATTGGGTGCTAAGGAACAGTATGATGCAGGAGTTCAAGCTGCATTTCTGGGAATGGTGCCACCCCTCAGCTGTGTGTGGCACAGTACACCACAGCCAGCCATCGGCTGCGGTTATGCTAGCCTGCTCAAAACAACACCCACTGGCACCCACAGCCAGCTGCACAAGCCTGGCACAGATCTCCAACTGGCAGCAGTAGGCAAGTATCAGCTTTACCCAGGCACACAAACTGCTGTTATCCATTCCCAATACTAACCAAAGACATGCAGAAACACATACAGAGAGCTCTGACATGACAAGGAACCCGATGCCATGCACATATTTTGTGACATTTTATGACCTTGACGGGTAAAGTTCTGTTTTTTTTTTTTTTATACGGTCTGTTTAATGCGCAAACAGCAGTGCAGACATTGTTCCCTGTTACAATCAATGTGACATGGTTCAGCTTTACAGAGTTCACGAGTGTCATTTTCTGAAGCAGGAACAGCTTGATTGGAGCAGTTCCCGTCTGACAGAACCCGATAGTAGAGTTTCATCTTCTCTGTCATTATCCTGTCATCATTTTGGTGTTCTTAGAAATCAAGCAAGATACTTTCATATTATCATAATGATTTGCATATAAATTGACGCAAATCAGATTGACAGCTTGTATAACCTTCTGTAAAAGTTATTCTCAGAAAAGCGTGCCTTGGAAAGGCAATCAATTTTGACATTCAAATATGTAACCAATCAACATTTCTTTAATTCTGGGGCTAAAACCATGACAAGGCCTTTACTGACTTGGTCATCCACAATGCTTCAGTTTTGCTAAATACAAGTGTTTGGCAACTGACATACCTTAAGGTGTTGTCCACACAAAAGCCCTTTGACCTGGCCAAACTTGTCAGGAAGTTTCTTCTACTTTTACCCATTCTTCTCTCCACCAGGTACACAGTCACCTCCGTGAACTTCATTTCCTTTTGAGGCTGAGCACTGGTCAATTCAGGTTGCCGACGACGTTTCTTCAAAAAAGTGGAGAGGGTTGTCTGAAACATTCTTTGCACTTTAAATATAATTAGTCAGTCATACAGAAATGTGACAGCAGTGTTGCTAGACTTTGTCGAATGGCACAGCCAGAGAAGGTTCTTCTTTGGCAATGGTGATGGTATCAGTTTCTTTCTTTCTTTTTTTTTAAGAGAGTGAAAGCTGGCAGTTGAAGTTGTGGAGTGTGTGTTTGTGACTTGGCAGAGAGATGAGTAACAGGTGTTTTTGATTTGCTACCCATAATAAAACCCAAGCACCAGGACTTAATAATTGAGTTGAACAAAGGCCAGAAGATGGTGACGAGAAGAAATAAAAAAAAGATGTAAACTACATTGAAATTATCATTATTATATAAGCAAAATGATTATGTAAAAGAAAGAATGACCTTTCCAAGGGCACCAGTGACCTTTACATCAGAAATAAAGACAAAAACATACAGCACTCCCTTCAGTGAGGTTGTATATACATATCTCAGTAAAGGAATTGTTGAAAAGGTTGTCAGTACAGCTCAGACCAGGATAAAGTCATCATTGAATATGGATGAGCAAATGAATGAAAAATGCAATTGCTGTACATAGTGTCATTTGATTTACAAAACATGTCAACATTTTGAATATGAAAACTAATTTGAATGTGAAAACTATTTCTGTTTTTAGAGACAAAGGTTAATTGAACAGAATATTAAACATATGCTGGTTGCACAAGTCTTAATGCCCTAGGACAATACTTAGTGGAATCACCTTTGGCAGCAATTTCAGCTGCACCACGTCTGGGATTTGTCTGGGATATTAGCCTTCTAGCACATCTGGATCCTAATATTTTTGCCTATTTTTTGGGGGGCAAAATCGGTGAACTGTAAGATTGTCACAGATTCTCAATTAGCTTAAGGTCTGGACTTCTTATGCAAAGGCACTTAGAAAAGACAAAGAAGAATGAACAAGGAGCAATTGATTAGGTAAGAAATTTAGTTTTATTGATTTTATCCAAATGGAATTATGGAATGCCAAACAATGCCATAGTAAATCTGAACAGTGAACAATGAAGTAATGTGTTTATAAAAACTGCAAGACTATCTGAGGTTGTAGTGTTCATCTTTTCTTTTTCTAATTCTCCAGAGGGTTTAGGATAACACATTACCATTATGGACCCTCACAGATGTCCAGTGTTATCCAGAAGCTTCCCCTGCACACCACCCATATGCAGCCCAGCAGCCCATGCTGTTCCTGCTCGTCGTACATCTGCTTGAGTCGGCAAATGAGCACATCAGTGAAGATGGAGTCCTTGATTAGCAACTCAATAACCACAAAGCAGCATATGTGGGTATGGTCAGCTTGGGCTTTTTTTGCACTCTACATCTGCATTATATTTCTTCACATTTCTGCTCTTTTTGTTTTGTTTCCTTCTTGTGTGTTTGAATATTTTTTTTTAAACTGGCACATCTTCCTTCTTCTCCTTTCTCTTCCTTTTATTGCTTCTCAGACATGAACAAGTATTTTTTTAACTTTTTTACTACTGCTTTCCGTACAACCACAAACAATGCGGTTTGTCTTTTGAAACGTAATAAATTCCAAGCAAAATATCGATCTCATTCATTTAAGTGAGTGTTCCAAAACTTCACTCTTGAAGATTCAAAGTCTGGCACAGTTTGATCATTTTTCTGCTCAATCACACATAATTCTACTCATCATGTTGAACTACAGAATAAAAAAAAAAAATCCAAATGTGCCATACCCCACTCCCCTGGGATGCATATTTCCTAATCATATGTAGTATCTGAATTTCTACTAATTAGTTGGGTGTTTGTATCGGTCTAGAATTTCAAAATTCAGAGTGAATTCAACAACTTCAACAACTGAATATGAGTCATTCCATAAATTGAGGACATTTCACATAGGTGAAAAAGTATCAAATGTTATTTCTCAGTAGCACAAATAGTTGTTCAAGTTAGTAAGTTCCTTCAGTGCAACATATCTAAAACATATCCAAAACTTTAACATTAACATTGTTTTCCATGACAGATTATCTCCACTGTTGGGTAACAGTTAACAATTTCCTTATTTTGACCATGATGTCAGTGGTAGGACTTTCCTGGCTGGCCACTTCTCATTTTTCATGAACAGTTTACAGTAGCATAATATCTGAAATTTATTACCTAACATAGTTGTAAATTATTTTGAATACGTTTTAATCCTTTTTTTTTTTTGTATTTTTTTGACTTTTGAAAGAAATAAATTGTTGTTGTTAACTCTGCTGGTTTTTGTAGTATTCATTTTGAAACCAAGAATTCCTCAATTGTCAATTTAGTTTTCAAGCTAAATGAAGCACATGATGCACATAATGTTTGTATGATTTTATAACATGCTTCCCCTTAATAGGTGAACATTTAAAAAAAATAATAATAAAAAAAAGTTAAATAAATAGACTTATTATAGATCTGTCCATTTTCCATACCACTTATGCTGCATAGGATTGTGGGAGCTTGGAGACTGTCCCAGGGAATGTACTGTAGGGCACAACCTAGACAAGGTACCAACCCATCACAAGGCACAAGCATACACAGTCACACTCCCATTTATACACCAAGTAAACTTGGAGTTAAGGAGGAAACCCTGAGTTCCAGGAGGAAACCTACCAAGCACAACTAAGTCATGCAAACTCCACACATACAGACCAGAGACTAGATTCCCTAACCCTGGAGATGCGAGGTAACAGTGTTAATCACTAATCACCCATACATACTGACACAATTTTATACTGTAAATCATTCATTCTGTCCTTTACACATTTATTCACTTTACCCGAGGGAAGTCAGAGGGGAAACAACCACCTATGTGTTGTTCTCTAGCTTGGTGCTGATATGTTAACTACTGCCACAATGTTGCTTTGTTCAAATGTTTGCTTACTTCTTTCCAACCTCTCACGTGTGCACTGGTTTGGCTTTGATCCAAAATTAAACCCAATCTGGCTGATAAATGGCCTGCCCCTGTACACCTGCAGCACTGAAGAAAGAATTCTCTATCACACGAACACATAACCCAGCATGAACCCCTCCTCACAACCAGAACAAATAAAAAAATAAGTTAATATGTCACTGAAAGGCAATTTAATATGTCAGGACTGAAATGCAATTCTTTAGCCTATTCATTATGAACAGAAGTAGGAAGCACAAATGTTAAAGGTAGGAAGTACAAAAGTTAAATATTCAAGTATCCCTACTTTTTTTACTCAAGACTTTTACTCGCTGCATTTCAAACAAAATGTCTCTATTTACAAGAAGCGGGTTACCTTATAGTGCATCCGACAGCACCACGGATTTGATTAAACACCGGATTCCTAACAAATCTAAACTGTAACAGATGCAATAACAACAACAGATGGTTAAATGAGGCCTTGATAGATATATATATATATATATATATTTTTTTTTTTACAAACTTCTATCTTTTATCTGCAATTAGCAGCTACACACATGCAGTGTCTCCCAACAAAATGTAGGCAAAGTGATAGGACGTACAATGTGTTAAACAATTTTGTAATGAAGGCAGTCAGTACTGTGATGATGTCCACAAAGGACAATATGATCGTTAAAATAGTTAAACCGGTGAAAAGCCAACTGCAGTTAAAAATGCAATTAAGATTGTGAGAGCTCCAGGTCATCAGATTGATGGTTTCTTTTCTGTTGCAGTTCCAACAAAATCAAATTAAGGCATTCAAGAATTCAAAAAATTGAATTGCTATAAATATTAGCTACATTTTGTATTTTGTATATAGCTGGTTTGTATTGTAAAAGCCAGCTACTGACATTAGTTAGGGCCCAAGCACTATGAGGTCATAGTGTGTAAAGGGCCCTCTTGTTTTTCTAAGGATTATGATTATTGTTGTTGTTGTTGTTGTTGTTGTCATTGTGCATGATGGGCCCTCTTGTTTTTCTAAGAATTCTTTTTCTAGCATCTGGGGCATTTTGGGGGACTTCACATGCTCAAAAGGCATGAAGTCTGCTGCTTTTAGAATAGATTTTGCTTCATAGCTTATACACTTTTGCACGTATACATGTGAAACCATGTACACATTTAGATCTCATTGAACCGAACATCTTTCGCTATGCATGTCATATGTATTTCATGGACTTTACTCAACATGAAGTCAGTTATTTTGGGTCATGGAATGGAATTTGATAAACTCCTCCTAGGGGATTTATATGATTACCAACAAACGGGGCCTACAGTATGTGATCTCGAGACATGTCTCAAGAAGTTGTGAAGAGAGTTTTGATATCTCAAACGGGTCAACCGTAACGATGCCTTGAAGTTATTCTAAAATTATTCTAACATTTTAGAGATTAGCCAAGAATTACTATTACAATATATTGCGTTCATCAATGTTTAGTTTATATTTGTACATTCCATTTTTTTCAAATTGCATGAATACACCAAGTTTTCTTTAAAAGCCATTTCGATTCGCACACCAGCTCTGTTAAACTTGATGAATTCTGTTTCCATTCACATTTTATTCCATTGCTAGTTTGTCAGTGAAGTCAAGAATTTAACACAACCAGCAACCAAATTAAGCAACTCAATTCAGCACTCCAAATGTGGTCTGAAGTGAAGCATACATCTAGATCTACGTAGAAGTCAGACAAGGTTTATTTAAGCCCTGTAGGTCTTGCTCCGTACCTATTTTCTAACCTTTTATTTTGCAGTGCTATGTGAAATGAATCTTTTGAAAGTGAAATATTCACCACTGTGCAGCTTTTTTTCACTTCCCTAATCTAATGGTGTTCAAGCAACACTTTAAATAAGGTGACCTTCTTCTAATTCACTCCTTAAAAGCTCATGGTTATATTCAGAGGACTTTATTGACGCTAGCAAAGCCAAAGAGGGTTATTTAGGGCCTGGTTTGTGACACTTTACCAGAATATTAAGTGTGCAATTTAAGAGGTGTTTCATGTAAGAGAGTTGGCCAAAGAGACTGTCAGACAGAACGTCACAGTGATAAGAGGAAGTTCACACACTTCCCACATTATGTGAAGTCCGCTTGCAGTGTCCTGTAGTTACCATAAACACCTCAGACCACGAAGACAAGCTGCTGTCCGATAGCTCTCGTTTTGCTGTGGATTAGTTGAAGCTGAAATGAATGTACCAACCAGGGAACAGTTTGAGGAGTGGAGCTCAGCACAGGTAGCCAGCTTCTTGTCTCAGGTAAGTGGGTAGAAAAGTTTTTTTTTTTGTACAGCAGTAACACACTTCTGCTGTTACTGTGTGGCATTAGCTTCACAAGAATTACAGAAGTGAAGATAATAATTACGTGTTAGCACATGGGAGTAGCACATTGCAGTTTAGCCCTAGTCAGTATACGTGGTTTAGTTCATTATTTTTAATCAGCTTTATCAATGTATAATGAGAACTAAAATATAAAAGACACAGCTAGAAATTGTTACTCAAAGTTTTACAGAAATGCGTGCGCAAACTCAACTTAATGCTGCGTTTCGCTCTACAGTGCTTAAAAATATAATATTTTGCATGTTACTCATAGAACAAGATGCGTGACAGTGCTGTTACCGTCCAGAGAATGAAGATCGATGGACGGTGGTTTCTGGTATGTGGCATAAGTCATTTCTAGTGACAAGTAATAATTACTAATATTATTTTCATTTGAAATTGAAATGAAATATTTTAAAAGAAAATTTTTTTGTATGTTATTTATTGTAATATTGTGCACTTGAATTTTTTGTAATCTTTTTTCACTTAAACGGTAAAAATAGATTCACCATTTAAAAATGTATGTTTGTATACATATATATATACTTAAATGGTGAATGTATTTTTACCATTTAAGTGAAAATAGATTACAAAAAAATTCACACACACACACACACACACACACACACACACACACACACACACACACACACACAGACACCAAAATTCATTATATTGGAATTGGAATTTTCAATACGTCAATACAATCGCAAAAATGTCCATCGAAGAGTTCTATTTCAATTCAATTTCTATTCAATTTTATTTGGATAGCGCTTTTAACAATGCAGCTTTACAGAATCTTAAGAAAACTATAGAAATGTGTATGAAATATGTAGAATGTGAATGAATGATCAGATTGCACCTGATGAGTAAGCCGAGGGTAACAGTGACAAGGAAAAACACCCAGAGAGTTTCGGTTTTAGTTCTAGTTTTAGTTCTGGTTTTTTGGAATTTAATGTTCTATTCTTGTCCATTTAATTTTCTCAAAAACCTAAACCATCCTCCTAGTTCTTTCAGATCAATACATGAATCATGCCACAATATACAGTAGGTTTTACGCCATTTGTGAGAATTATCTCTGAAACAGTATAGAATTTGTTGAGTAAATTGTATAACATCACAGAACTGTTTCCAGGGGGAGCGCTATCATCTGTATTGTTATATATAATTTTCTAACATGACCAAGTTGCCAACTCATGGCAGGATTACAGTGATTAAAAAAAATAACAGAACCAGGGTACTTCCTTTAAAAGGAAATGTGCAATGTGTTTTTTTATGATAATGTAACCAAGCATCCGGTCATGTGGCTTTACTCAACAAGGACTACTAAGAACTGTAGGATTTAGCCAAAATGCTCAGTCACTTTTTTCAGCTGAAACTGCAGCATTACGCATTCAAAAAGTTAAACTAGTAAATTATTCTTACCATGAAATGAAGTGTTACCTCATGATAGGGTTGAATCAGGTTTAATGATGGTAGTGATTTTAACAAATGAATTATGTTTTTTTTTTTTTTATGAGCATGCTGCAGATTTTATGTTTCTGCCTTACAATTCCATGGTGTCTGGTTTGATCCTGGACAAGGGTTATACATGCATATCAGGGTTCCCGGTTGACTCCCAGCTCCCTGAAACATGCTGGTTGATTTGTCTGCGATATACTGCCCTTAGGCAGAAGTATCAAGTAACAAAGTACAACTACTTTGTTACTGTACTTAATTGTTTTTGTGTGTGTGTGCTTGTACTATGGCATCCTAAATCATCAAGTTCTATTTCTATCCAGGTGGATAACTCTAATGTCAGAACTATGACTTTGCTTTCTTAGCAACTAGGATATTCGTTCATTATCCACTTAGTTGACAGCAGGGATACATTATGAAACAGCCAAAAAAGCAATAGTATTGTTGGCAATACAGAATGTCTAGCTGGCCCCAAGGAGTGCCATCATCTGGTCAAAACCAGTGTTCTGTTTTAGATATATGCTATAAATAACAAAAAAAAAAAAAAAAAAAAAACACTGCCTTATTCATTGTCTTGAATACGTGGGAGAAAACTGACACTGCCAACCTGCTTGTTTGTTTCCATCAATATAAAGATCTATGATGCACAAGCCAACAACCCTGATACCACTGACAAGCTTGTTTAGAGGATTTCCAGCAGCTCTATGAGGCGAAGTAAACAATCTAGACACAACACCAGATTCTTTCTTAAACTTTTCTTTGATTAAACGCCTAGATCC
>JAQMYL010000038.1:8857704-8871444 GCA_030014365.1 Clarias pachynema
TGGTGCATAAATATTGGCCAGGATGACTGGGAGGGAATAAAGCTGGCCCACCACAATAATATATCGCCCTAAGGAATCAGTCATAGTGAATGGCGTATTTTTCTTAATGAGTATGGCCACACCTCTAGCTTTTGAATGAAAATTGGAGTGATATATCTGTTCCGCCCAACTCCCTCCAAGCCAGAAATGATCCGTTGTATGTAAATGAGTCTCCTGAAGAAATGCGATGTCATCCAGCCATCCAGCCCTTTGGAAGTTTTGATAACTGTCAACTTAAGGAGAAGTATTTATATATATGAAATCCATGAAAGCCCTAACAACAAGTGAAAATTAACATGGACATCTGACAGAATAAGTCTGGTAGAAAAAAACCCCAGATAAACCCCGATAAACCCCTCCCCCCTTATCACCTACAAAAACTTGGTGAACAAGATACCCTTCGAAAACAAATCCACACATTAAGTGTTTGCGTTACAGAGAGTTGTAGAGTTGTAGAGTGGCGCTCACGCCAAACCAACCATACTAAAGTAACTCAAACAGCGCATTATGATATATCGTAAAATCTGCGGAATATCATTGTAATAACAATAAGAATAATAATGGTAATAACAATAATAACAATGGGGAAAAAAGTTAATAAAAGTAAGCCTAATGACACCGACAAAGGCAATAATATTAGACGCTTCTCTTAAAATGCAACTAAGCAACACAAGCTCAAAATTTAGGAAAAGCTATATTATTAATTAAAAGATATATAAAATAATAATAATAATAATAACAGTAAAATAAACAAATTAATGCACCTAAATCCTTAACGGTGCATTAATAATAGAATCAGTGATGTTTCCATCAGCAGCGAGACTATTAAGTAAATATTGTCGTGAGAATTATCCGTGGAAAGTCTCCTGCTCATGGCTGAATAGTACCTTCTACGCCATCCGGGAAGGGCTAAAAACAATGTAAACAAAAAGGTCACTGCTCCACTGAAGCGTGGTCTAGGCTGGAGAACGGTATAGACGGATTGAAGTTAAGTGTTTGCATAATTTTCAAGCCTCTGTGGGGATAATGTAGTCCACAAGCACATCCCTCTCCATTTGTAGTGTTTCTCTCAGCAGCCTCGAAACAAACACAGTAGAGTTTGATCCATCCGTCTCAGCTAACCCCACTATCCTGATATTGCATCTTCTCATCCTTCCCTCCATGTCCTCGCATTTCCCTCTTAGCTCAGCTATCTCTGTTTTCAAAGAGATTTTAAAGTTGTCGCCTCGTCTGACCACGCTGATAGGCCGCCTTCCACCTCTTGTATCACATTTGTTCTATTTCGGAGTGAAACACCACCGCATTATTTATAATTTCCCATTTAACGGATTGTATCTCGTTTTAATATCTTTTAATGAGCGAAGAATCTCGGATTTCAAGGCCTCAGCATCCATTTTCTCTGGACTGCCCGGAGGGGGTGGTGTTGCTCGAGACCGGGTGATGGTGGAGCACGAAGACGAGGCGACCTAGTGTTGGATGATGTGTCGTATCTATATTTGCATCGTTTTTCCGCCATTGACCTGCATATTAATTTTCCCCTTATTTCAAAGCGAAAATCAGATCAAATTTTACACAGTGTTTTGTAAAGCACTTATTTCTATAAAAAACAAGAGTTCGGCGAGAGCACGAGCCAAACACGTCCTACTCCATTGCCATGCAAGAGCTCCCCCTTCTTACTTTATGTTTTGTGTTAATCATTTTTATGTATTTATTTTTTGGGGCTGTGGAACGAATAATTTGAGTTTCCATTATTTCTTATGGGACAATTCTATTTGGTTTACGAGTGTTTAAAAATACGAGCCCGTTTCCGGAACTAATTATGCTCATAATCCAAGGTTCCACTGTAATTGACCAAAACTGACCGGCCGGGAAAGGAGAGCATTAATCACATAAGCAGCCAAGAGGCCCATGGTAACTCTAGAGCAACTGTAGAGATCCACAGCTCAGGTGGGAGAATCTGTCTAAAGAACAACTATTAGTCATGCACTTCCTAAAACTGGCCTTTATGGAAGAGTGGCAGGAAGAACGCCATTGTTAAAAGAAAAACATAAGTCTCGTTCGCAGTTTGCGACAAGCCATGTGGGGGGCACAGCAAATACTGCACATCACCCTGAACACACCATCCCCACTGTGAAACATGGTGGTGGCAGCATCATGTTGTCGAGATGCTTTTCTTCTGCAGGGACAGGAAAGAGTTAATAGGAAGATGAATGGAGCCAAATATTAAAAGATGGGCAATCTTAGAAGAAAACCTGTTATAGTCCGCATAAGACTTGAGACTGGGGCAGAGTTTCACCTACCAGCAGGACAACGGCCCTAAACATACCGCCAGAGCTACAATGGAATGATTTAGATCAAAGCATATTCATGTGTTAAAAAGTCCAGACCTAAATCCGATTGAGAATCTGTGGCAAGACTGAAATTGCTGTTCACAGATGATCTCCTCCCAATCTGACTGGCCTTGAGCAAAGAAGAACTGGCAAAAATTTCACTCTCTAGATGTGCAAAGTTGGTAGAGACATAAACCACAAAGTATTGACTCAGGGGGGCTAAATACAAATGCAGGGCACACTTTTTAGGTGTTATTTGTAAAAGATTTTGAAAACCATTTATCATTTTCCTCCCACTTTGTATTGGTCTATCAAATAAGACCAAAATCACGATAAAATACATTTACATTTATGGTTGTAACTTGACAAAACGTGGATGAATAGTTTTTCAAGGCACAGCATGTCAATTATTCATCTGAATGCAGCTCATAGGACCAGATGCTTATTTCATGTATGGTTTTCTAAAATACATTCGAGCTGAAAGAGAAAACTTTTCACTGACAACATTTTCACACTCATTTTATTTACGCTCTTCTGATAAACTGACGTTAGTCTAAAAAAATCTCTCCTTACCTCTGTATGTAACTTCAGAATCATCAAGCAAATGGTTAACTGTGGTAACAGGAAGCTCTTCAAGTGTCTGATACAGGTCTCGATTATGGCAAGCGTCTTCAAGTGATAATGCTAAGGAAGGATCATCTACAGTTTCCACTGTACAGTTCTGATCTAGGGGGACATGAGCATGCCTAGGGTCTATCCTGTTTGTGTGCTCATCTCCACTCTCCTGGAAAAACAGGTTTCCATTTTCACTTGGGGAAATAAACAGAGCCTCAATAGTATTTCCGTGAGGAGATGCTACAGTTGGATCAATAATATTCGATTCTAGCAAGGCTGCTCCATTTTGATCTGTGTTTAAAACTTTTTCTGTTCTCCGCTCATTCCAGTAATCCAAGGGGAACTGTATTATAGTTGCTTTTTCACCTGAGTTCCCAATATTATCCATGTTCTTCTTGTATATTTCAGAGCTTCTATCTTTCTCAGACATCACCGTTAAGAGCTGGGCGTTCATACCTTCTTCTAGGCTTCCAAAATCAGATGAAGTACTGGAAGACAGATGTTCACCACACCTAATATGATCTTGACTTGTAGAAGGCTCAGAATGAATTTCTTTATAATCTCTTGCTGCTCTTCTCTGATTGTCTGTGTGTTTTGGTAAGTCATTTATCTCCTGCATATTTGCTTGTACTGGCTGGATATCTGCCTCTCTGACAGAGCAAGTGTCGCTTAACACATCTGCATTGTCTCCACTGAGCTCATCAAACGTTACCTCGGGAGATGCCGTTTTTTCATTCTTTGTCTGACTTTCTACATTAATATCCTCTATTCCTGAGAGAGTGAGTTGTGCAGGAGGATCGAGACCTTCACTGCACACACACTGGCCATTGCTACATTCATTTTCAGTGTTATCAACCTGAGGTGCATTTCCTATTATTTCTTGGTCTACTGCTTTACCAAGTCCTTGTTGACATGAATTTGAGGTAGAATCGTATCCATTGATAGTAGAATCTGCAATTGTAATAGTGCCTGATTCACTGCAAATTTGATCACTGGGTCTCTCAATATGAGGGTCCAATTGTATATCATTTCTTCCCTCCTGGCTTAATCCTGCAGGTTGTTCTCCTGTGTCTAAAGAAACCTCTGGCTTGGCTGAAGGTATGACTTTGAGAACAAGATGCTTTTTTCCATCAACCATCTTGAAACCAACAACCCTTGTAGTGCAATCGGGTGGAACTGAGATATTGTTCTTTTCCATGAGGCCAGAAAGTTCATTACCAGAGTTCGGTACAGGAAGCGGTGTGACACATCGCTTCATCTTTGGCTCAGAATCCAAGGTACCGGGACAAGACAGACATGAGAGGTCTGGTTCACCTTTTAGAGTTACTGGCCATGTTTTTCCATAGTTAACAGTCTTTTCCAGAAACTGCTTAGTCTCCTCTAAGGTCCTTGTTGGATGTAGTAATTCACCATTTTCATCAAGCAAACCCGCAGCTGAGAAAGGCAAAAAATTTGCAGACGGCCACTTGATGTCTGATTGTGGAATCAAGCATTTGATGTCCGTAGCAGTAGGTTTGTTTTGCTTTGTCGCATGATCTCTATTTTTCCACCAGTTCTTTCTGCTCCACCCTCGATGGCAGGCAGTACTCACATGCTTCACTGGAGTATCTTTCTGGGGTTCACCTGCAGCATCGGCCAAAAGACTCCTATTCAGTTCACCATTCGTGGGCATAGCACTTGACTTTTCACTACTGTCTATAGTTGGTGCAGTGTTGTGTGGACAAGAGTTATGAAACTGGTTTAGCTCCTTTGTAGAAAGCGTACATTCTTTACATTGATTTTGATTGGTGTGTGTTTTACAGTGCTTTGTGGGTTGGAATGGCATTTGCAAGTCTTTGTCATTGCACGGCTCACACGTGAGCCTAGAGTGTTTGTGTTTCGGGTAATGCTGCTGCAGTGTAGTAAAGTCGGAAGCAACGAAACTGCACATGTCGCAAGGAAAACACGGTGGGTGTCCTTTTCCTCCATGGAAGTTTTTAAAGTGTTTTAATAAACCGTCTGGACTAAATCTTGTGCCATCCTTGCATTCAGAGCAAGTAAATGAAAGCTTCCTGTTAGCGCTGTCAACTACTTGGTGATCCTTTTGTTCAGTCTGTGATGACTCCTTTGTCAATGCTTTATCGAACTTCTGCTGTTCAACTGAAATGTTCACAGCGTGAGCTGAGGATTTCCTGAGTCGCAGGCGTCTGCGCCAGTTCCCGTCACCTACTCGATCCTCATTATAGCTGTTTGGGTTCGTCTGTTCCATTTCCATGTTAATATCACAGGCTCCTGAAACATATACAAATGCAAATTAAAAAATGTAATGCTTGATGACCCTGGCAGCTATGAGGACATGGTTTCAAATGCACAACCTTCCAATCCGTAGCCTAAAGCCACTGACGCACGGCTGTCAGTCTTGCTAGTGTAATGTTCACAAAATGTTTTCCTCAGGCCAATTCTCAATTCATTCAGTATTCTTGTACTGTTTAAATGACAGCATTTAACTGAACTGTATACACTCGCCATCCTCTTTAATAGGAACCCCTGCTTATTTATGCAGGTATCCAATCAGCCAATCATGTGGCAGCAGCACAATATATAAATCATGCAGAACCAGGTGAATGTATGTGTAAGAGTATGACATCAGAGTAAGCTCTGATCTATGTTGAAATGTTGAAATGACTGCTGACAGCCGAACAAAAATCTGTAAGATCCTAGCTTGACTTTATATATAATNNNCAGGTTTGTTTAAAAAAAAAATTTCAAAAAGACAAACAAAAAAAAACAACAAAGGACAGGTAATGTAAGAAAGTGTTTAAAAATTAAAAATTAGTTAATTATTTTCTAATAACAACACAAACAGATTTAATTCTCCTTACACAACAGTACTATGCCAATGTTTTTAACTGATTATTGTTAAATTTATTAACTTAAAGCATCTGTGAAACTAATTCCTGTTATCACCTACTGTACATTATAGACGTTTATAATGTTTATAATGAAATAATACATCTTAATCGTTTGCCATACAAGTTCCAGTGAACGAGACTGTTGTTACTACGGAAACCGCAACATACTGTATTAGGAATAGCACATTAATATAAGCTGAAATTAGAATTACCATCAGAACTACTATCAGAGCTGCTGTAATAATAATTTATCAACACCTGACCGATAATTTGTATTTATTTGCTAGACATGTCCAAAACTTTATTCGTTTGGAATTTAATTCCACACTCGTTTATACAAAAATGTATACATCATCTGCTGAATTTTGGAATGAACTAAAATTTTTATGTGGTACCATAAAGAGTGCGGAATTAAAATGTGAGATCACGTTTATTAAGTAGATTTCCATTGCACACTCATAAGCAGCGCCATCTGTTAAATTTTGAGATGAACTAATGATTGTTTCCAAGGTCGATTTTTTTTTTGGTTTTCCATTTAAATTTCAAATCATCATATCTTCTCTTCCCATGGGCCGATTGCGATGAAGCAAAGCCTAGATGTTACCTCAAGCTCGGCCAAACACACTTGTGAAAACCCCATTAAAATTCATTCAGGAGTTTTTACATGATGCGTACACAATCAAACAGACAAACAGAACAAAAATTCCAAAAAACATCTTGTGTTCTATTACTCATCTTACGTCCTCCAAATTATTTTTTCGCAAAAATCCTCAATGTACAGACATGCCAACTTTACAGTTTTATTATATGTAATAATAAAAGCTATATTTTTGGATTCTGCCTATTTTTCCCCAATTCAGTGTTTCCAATTTCCACTCCATTTCCACTCCCTCCAATTTGGTGTAAGGCAAGGCAATACATCCTCTGAAACACGTTACCCCACCTTGGCATATTTTCAAACTGCTGCTCATGCAGCATCACACACTCAGAGGAAGCGATATCGACCCCCTTCTGCATGAATAAGTTCACACACAGCCCACAACTGGCTAGGATCACTTTGACAGACGGAGGCGAGGAAGCCATTTTTGCTCTCTGGAGCTTCCGTGGATGGCTGTGGCATTGCCAGGATTCAAACTCACAGGCTCCTGATGATAGGACTAATGCTGTCGGGATGCCACTTCTAAAATGAAGTATAAATGAGGTATAAAACATAAATACCACCATTTTAAAACGATAGATTTATGATAACACTTCATGGGTGAAAAATGCATTATGCTTTAGAGTGCCTTGTTGTATAATCCTGAAAAATCTACCAGAACTTGACCACAATTACCACCATGTTATTACTCAGTGAAAGGCATCTGTACAATCTGTACCGATGCTTATTTTTGGACATTTCTTTATCAACATTATCATGCTTGCAGTGACTAGACGTTTGAATCAGAAGCTACAACATCTTTATTACAAAAAAGCAAAAGAGTAATAAAATGAAACACTATCATTATAATATCACAGGAAAAACTATAAGTATGCACCTATGTAATGTAATGTAACAGTACTGAGGCTAGATCGGTATCAGATCAGATTTGATGCATTTTCTGATCTGATCCACTCATTTATAGCATTTATTCTATTAAATTGTGTAATGTTGACTGACATGACACTGATGTGAACATAAGGCACTGACTGTCTTTAAGCACATACCAATGCACCGCAGATAATAATAAAACTATAATCTCTGGTTTATGCAAACACAAACTGAACAAAAGGAGTTCCCAGACTACTGACCCCTATGAAAGTCGTACTGTAGGCCACCTCTAAGTCCTAAATCCCAATTTTAACCTAGTATTGTATAGAAAATGAGAAAGGGAAGCAGTGACTCTCTATACGTCCACAGTTTGGGACAAAAATAACTAGGATTTGGTCTACAGAGACCATGGCGACATTTGCGCTAAACACTTTAATGCTCTCCTTAAGCTTTTTGCAGCCAGGGACCGCTTTAACGCAGAAATATATTAACATTTACGGCATGCGGGAGACGCCTTTATCCAAAGTGACTTCGCTTTTTATGTCATTATACATCAAAGCAGTTGAGGATTAGGCGCTTGATAAAGGGCCCAACAATGGCAACTTGGTGGTGATGGGACCTTACAATCAGCAGTCCCACGCCTTAGCCACAGAGCTACCACCAAACCCTGATGTCGCATAGATCATCATAGTACAACCTTTATGTATTTCATGAACTTTATTTAAATATGTACAACAATATTCCATCCATCTAAGAACCTCTGCATTCCAACTGTAAACCATGGAGGCCAATGGTGACCATTGTATTTATTCCCATTTTACGACTATGGTGGGACCACCGGTCAACATTCACACAGTACAGGGCAATTTGGGAGCGTCAATTAGCCTAATCTGCATGTCTTTGAACTGTGGGAGGAAAGCAAAGTACCCAAAGGAAACCCACCAAGCACTGAGAGAACATGCAAACTCCACGTGCACAGACCCCGAGGTGGGAATCAAACCAGGATCCTGGAGGTGCAAGGCAACAATGCTAACAAAACAATATTGTGTCTATTTTTTTTTTACAGCCACTGAGGTTTTTGTATTCTTGACATTTCTACAGGCAGAACACCTTGGGTCCAAACCGTTCTTGTTTAAAAACCTGTTTTAAAAAAACTATCCTATGTATGCAGGGTCACAGGGGGCGTGGTGCCTATCCCAGGAGACTTAGAGCACGAGACGAGGTACACACCAATCCATGACAGGACACACACACACACACACGCACAAAGACGCACACTTATTTACACAATACAGTTAGTCTAATGCATGTCTTTGGACTGTGGGAGGAAACCGAAGTACCTGGAGGGAAAAGCACGCAAACCCCATGCACCGGTATCCAACCCAGACCCCGGAAGTGCTGACCACTACGCCACTGTGCTGTCTAATAATAATAATAATAATAATAATAATAATAATAAGAGTGAGTTGTGATTTTTTTTTTTTTTTTTTACTCATGAACCCATTTTGAGCTCCTCTGCTTTATAGAGTTAAACCAATGGGGTACAACATCTTAATTACAAAGCAGATCCTCTATAAATATGGTTAAACTGTTTAACTATGACTTTAAGAAGGTTACAAGTGGAAGTAAATGTGATTATATTTAGTTTGGCTCGATACAGTGAAAATGAAAGATGCACCTGTATGAAGTGGTAAAGCCTCGCTGTGTTCAGATATCTGCCAGTTACTGAACTGAACAACACACACACACACACACACACACAGCAAACACGTTTCCTTATCAGTTTATATCGATGTATCATCCAGCAGAACACCAAAAAAAAACATAAAAACACCGAGCTCATGTGTTTATCAACATGACTTTAAAGTGAGTTCCTACAGCTACAGTAGAGCAGTTACCAACAACAGAGCTTTGTTTCCACCTGTAGTGGACGAGAAAGACCGAGAATGTTCTGTAAAAAAAAAAAAAAAACAGAAACTTTTACAAAATGAGGTTTGACTTTAAACTCCACATGAGGTTAATACCTGTTATTTGAGGTCCTGGGTGGAAATTAGCAGACACGCAGACGGCTCGGAGTTTAGCTACTCAGTGTCAGTGTGTTACTCTGCTTCCCTCCCTCTTTCTCTCTCTCTCTCTCTCTCTCACACACACACTCGCGCGCGCGCACACAAACTTATTCGACTCAATTTCCACTTCAAGTACAACTTCATAGATAAACGAGTCAGTTGGTAGTTTGGTTCAAATACACAAAGTCAAGCGGGATAAACTTCAGCCTCAGGCGGACTTACGTGCTCTCCCGCGTCCTCATATTGTAAGCCGGGCGGCGGCCATGACACTCACCTCTCCCTCTCTCTCTCTCTGTCTCACTCTCTCACTCTCATACACACACACACACAGCGCGAGTTCACACAAGCTGATCAACACCGATTACCGGCGTGTTCCACTGCCCTGCAAGACAAGTTTTTTTTTTTTTTGTAGTGTGTGTGTGTGTGTGTGTGTGTGTGTGTTTCTGTGTTGCACATGCAGTTTGTATATTTGTACGCACCCGTGCAAAACAACCAGCCTCATGTTTCTAGCTCTGACAGGTACTTCCTCTTCACGATTCTACCAACAGTTTATAACAGTCATATTAACTCAGTGGACGTCACCCAAATACTACAGCGACGAAACTGGCCGCCTACAGGCATCAAAGGAGAAAAGATCAAAGTAGTGTATTCGAACTTAAAAGGGTTATTCTACATAACATGGTGGAAAGTGCTGTCACTTAGATATGCTGGTGCCAAAATCATTTCAATTAGAATAACAGACTTGGATGTGTTCTGAAAATATAGTATGCATACTTTCAAACATAAAATACATTTTCTTACTTTGATGTTCAATATTTAATTGTAGCATTTTTTTTCCAAGTTCAAGGAAATGTCTTGTCACTATAATCATATACACTATGGAAGTGGGAACATATATACGTACTGTACTTTTTATCTAAAGATATTTTTTTTCATGAAATGCTTTATTTGAAATACAAAATTTGCTATTTTGTCTTTTTTATGTACTGTAAAAAAAAAAAACAAATACATGTACTGTGTATGACTGTGTATGTGACAAATAAAATTTGAATTTGAATTTGAAATACATCTGATTCACAATAGCATCAATATCTTCCAAAATATAGTATGTATACTTTCAAACATAAAATACATTTTCTTACTTTGATGTTCAATATTTAATTGTAGCATTTTTTTTTCCAAGTTCAAGGAAATATCTTGTCACTATAATCATACACTATGGAAGTGGGACCATATACTGTACTTTTTATCTAAAGATTTTTTTTCAGAAATACTTTATTTGAAATACAAAATTTGCTATTTTGTCTTTTTACAGATAGGTTTTTATATTTCTTATATATTTTTTGAAAAATTTTATATTTTGTTCTATTTTCTTATAGTTTCAGCTATTTATTTCTTATTTCTTGTTAATTGTTTTTAAATTGTTCACCATGCACCTCCAGGGTCCGGGTTTGATTCCTGGTCAGGCTCGATTCCCATCTCTGTGTGCATGGAGTTTGCATGTTCTCCACGTGCTTGGTGGGTTCCCTCCGGGTACTCTGGTTTCCTCCCACAGTCCAAAGACCTGCAGATTAGACTAGTTGGCATTCCCAAATTGCCCGTAGTGTGTGAATGAGTGTGTGAGTGAGTGTGTGTGCCCTGCGATGGATTGGCACCCTGTTCGGGGTGTACCCCGAACCCTCGTGCCCTAAGCCTCCTACGATAGGCTCCAGGCCCCCCTGAATACAGGACAAAGCGGTATAGACGATGAGTGAGTGAATGAGTGAGTGATACTTTGAATCATGAAGTACATTTTCAAGTTGATGTTCAATATTTAATTGTAGCAATTTTTACAGCCCAAGTTCAAGGAAATATCTTGTCACTATGATCATACACTATGGAAGTGGGACCATATACTTTACTTTTCATCTAAGGATTTTTTTTTTTTTTTTACAATAACATCAATAACATAAAAAATACACCATATGGACAAAAGCATTTCACCAGAAAATATAGTATGTATACTTTAAATCAAAAATACATCTCCTTATTTGATGTTCAATATTAAATTGTAGCATTTGTTTAAAAGGCCAAGTTGAAGGAAATGTCTTGTCACTATGATCATACAGTACACTATGGAAGCAGAACTATATACTTATTTATTTTCATTTAAAGACATTTTTTCCATGAAATAAATCTATTCCACAATGGCATCAATATCTTATAAAAATACGCCATATGGACAAATGTATTTGGCCAAACCAGGTAATTATTGAATTCGGGTGTTTTAATCAGGCCCCTTATCCCCAGTGAAGGACAATCTTACTGCTTCAACATACTGTACCAAGACATCTTTGACCATGCTATATTTCCAACTTTCCAGCAACGGTTTGGGGAAGGCCCTTTTCTATTTTGACATGACTGTGCCCCAGTCCAAAAAGCATAACTATAAAGACATGGGTTTGGTGTGGAACAACTTGACAGAGCCCTGACATCAACCCCATCAAGCACCCTTGGGATAAACTGAAATGAAGATTGTGATCCAGGCCTTCTTGTCCAACATCAGTGCCTGACCTCATAAATGCTCTACAGAATGAATGGGTACGGATTCCCACAGAAACACTCCAAAATCTTGTGGACAGCCTTTAAAGAAGACTCTATATATTCTATAACACCATATGCTCCATAACTCCATAACTCCGTATATGCATTTGGATACAATGTCATTGCAGGTTTGGCAAAATACTTTTGTCCACATAGTGTAAGTGAAATACTAAAATTATAAAACAGTATTTGAGTATAATTTATAATATGAAATAAATATGAGTCACCCCAAACCATGTCACTGGTCTAACTGTTATAAAAAATAAAAAAAGTTTTAGTTTGAATTACATTTGACAATTTAAAATTGTTCCTGCATCTAAGGTAACTAGATGAAGAGCACTGGACAAATGCAAAAGGAATGTCAGTTCAATGTACAGTTGCGGTTGGAGATTTACATACACTCATTAACAACATGTATTTTACAATGGGTTTACTATGTCTTTGAACTAGTCTTTTGCTACGCAGAATAATTTTACAACATACATCTTTCAAAATTATACATGCATTTAATTTAGTTGTGCTAAAAATCACAAAACATCTCTTAATTTCCCAAGCCCAATGCCTTTCAACATTCTGTAAGTGATAACAATTGACTACAGCCAGTTTCTCTGTGCCAATATAAGAAAAGTTTTTTTTAACAGCACTCATTGGAGTGACCAACACATAATAGAATGGGATTGTACAAAAAGCTCAGTACAGATAAGAGAAAGAGGGTGGTAGTTTTATAATGCCTCTAGGCCAAATGCCCCATTTCTAATCAGGTCAAACACCTGAACGTGAACACAAGTTAATAGCAGGTGTAGTCACTTATTAGGAGGTGTAGCCACTTTGCCTTTCGCTTCAATTGAAACTGATTCACTGCACAATCTTACTGAAGGAAGTGGACTAGCTCAGAATTCTTCAGCATAACTTTAAATAAGCAGCATTTCAACAGAACGTTGACCTCAAACACGTCAAAGCTTGTTGTAGAATGATTAAAGCAGGCTAACTTTGAGTTTTTTGGAGCTTCAGCTCTGTCAAATTTTTGTGGGCCATGTGAAAGTTCAGATATGTGCCAGGAAAGTGAAAAAATTTAATTGCCCCTTAAAAATTGTGCCAAGAAGTTGCTCAAAAACAATGAGAATTCTGGCAGATGCTTGATGATGGCTATCAAATCATCTGCTAATGGTGAAATTTGCTACCCAATTGCTATCAATCAAATATTAGGTGTGCTGTATGTATGATATTGATCCTCTATTGATGTGCGAAAATGCAATAAAATAAATAAAAACTTGTGATACAAATTTTTGAGACCCATTCAAAAATTAATTGCAAGTACAATATTGCCATGACATTTTTGTCCAATGTATTTAAACTTCTGACTGTGTTTCCTATTATGCATTCTTGCTCACCATGGTGAATAGTGTTTTTTTCAATTCCTATAGCATTTTATGTTAGCTCAAAAGCAGCTTTGGCCATTCTCCTTCGGCCTCTGTAATCAATAAGGCTCATCCGTCTGCGTAACTACTGCTCATTGGGAATTTTTTTGCACCATTTTGTGAGAGACTGCTGTATGTGAAATGTTAAACCAGCCTATCTGGAAATCTGGAAATCTGGAGAACTGGTGCCAGAGGAACAATCTCCTCCTGAACGTCAGCAAGACAAAGGAGCTGATTGTGGACTTTAGTACAAAGCAGGAGAGGAACTAC
>JAQMYL010000038.1:8879534-8890758 GCA_030014365.1 Clarias pachynema
ATGTAAATGGTCATGAAAATAAAGAAAACACATTGACAGATAGATGAGAAGGTGTGTCCAAACTTTTGGCCTGTACTCTATCTGTCCAGAATACATTACAATACACAGAACAGGTGAGCATTATAACTCGTGTCATTTACAAAATTCATAAAAGTAATGTATGTTTAAAGTATATATCTCTCCAAATACTTCTTTCTTTCTTTGGCAAGGTAACACTTTAAAACATACTTGTTTAACCGTCTTTAAATTGATGCAGTGTTTATGTTGTATTGCAAGGTTGACGCCGTGACGTCAGTGTAAGCCCGCCCCTGATTGGCTGCTCCCTGAAGTTGGGGAGCTGTAAGGAGGAATCCAATTGGCTGAAGATGGTCGACGTTACTGTGCGCGTGTTGCTCGCAACTCACATCGTAAACATAAACACCGCCATCGGTGGTCTTTAAACATTTAAAGTCTGTGCGGGGTGATTTGATATTTTGTAACGTTTATGTAGGTTTCACTGTCTAAGGGGTAAGTGTCTGGGTATTACACAGGGCTCACACTTGGAGAAATGATTTAAACACGGTTGGAAATGCTTTGTTAAAACCATGCCAATTTTGAATGGATAATAATAATAACAATAAAAATAAAAATAAATAAAATTTGACACTTTTTTAATGTCAAAATACTCTGTGCTTTTGTTTCCTGTTAACATGTTAGTTGGTTATTTTTAGAACCGACCAGACAGTGCCAGAACTTTCCACTCTAGAGTTGAGTTTAAAAGTATCACTTGTTAAATGCTTCTAAATTAGCAGCTCTTGATTGAGAGAACTATTGGCCACAGAATGAACCAATGGCTGATAATCAGCATGTCTCTCTCTCTCTCTCTCTCACACACACACACACACACACACAGGAGATCTTTTTCTCATTACTCCAGAGTGGATGTTG
Source organism: Clarias pachynema (assembly GCA_030014365.1). Classification (NCBI taxonomy): domain Eukaryota; kingdom Metazoa; phylum Chordata; class Actinopteri; order Siluriformes; family Clariidae; genus Clarias; species Clarias pachynema. Next base: position 8,880,462 of record JAQMYL010000038.1, read on the forward strand.
AGATGGGAGTGACCTTTGCAATTAGAGGAGCTGGTAGCTGCACGTTTGCAGTAGTTTGCACTGAAGTGGAGTGGAGTGTTTGATCACCAGCTCCTTTTTCTTGCAATTTCATCCTGCATAGACTGCATCGTTAACTCAGATCTCTTCTCTCCCAAAGCATCCTGACACGTTTCACCCAATGGAGCTGGAGGGCCAGTGGTGGAAAGGCCAACTTGCTGGAGATATTTACCATGCTCTACGCTACAAGGTCCTCATTTATTCCAACTTTTTTTTCTTCCTTTCCAACACTACTGTTGTTGACATCAACCATGAATGTTCCTGTCTGTGTTTGAAGGAGCTGAGGTTGCCTGTATACAAAGGTCAGTCACCGCAACTGAACCTTAGGCGCTACTTTGCAGACCTCATAGCCATAGTGAGCAACCGGTTCAGGCTGTGTCCAGCGGCTAGACACCTGGCCGTGTACCTGCTGGACCTCTTCATGGACCGATATGACATCTCTGTGCAGCAGCTCCACATGGTGGCTCTTTCCTGCCTACTTTTGGCCAGTAAGTCGCTTGCTGTTTGCTTTGCATGTTTTTTCGTGGGTGGGAGGGCTGCACGGTGACTTGGTGGTTAACATTGTCGCCTTGCACCTCCAGGTTCAAGGTTTGATTCCTGGCCTGGGTCTGTGTGCATTGAGTTTGCATGTTCTCCCCGTGCTTGGTGGGTTTCCTCCAGGTACTTCGGTTTACTCTCAAAGTCCAAAGACATGCAGATTATGCTAATTGGCGTTCCCAGATTGCCCATAGTGTGTGAATGTGTGTGATTTTTGTGTATGTGTGCCCTGCAATGGATGCCTTGTGCCCCAAGTCTCCTGGGATAGGCTCCAGGCACCCCCCAACCCTGTATAGGAGGATAAAGCGAATGAGTATTTCGTGGTGTGCATATACTGTATTTAGGGCGGCTGAAAAACTGTGCATAGCAACATCTAGTCTACAGATGTTCAGTCATCAAGTCCAAAATATAAATTACCATTTGATGGGTACACCTGATGAAATGGCAAATGCATGTATGCAAGTTGAACTTTTAAACCATTATTTCCCCAAGGTAAATTTGAAGAGAGAGAGGACAGAGTGCCGAAACTAGAAACTCTCAACAGCCTTGCTTGTATGAGCTCCATGAACCTGGTGTTGACCAAACAAGGCCTGTTGCACATGGAGCTGCTGCTCTTAGAGAACTTCCACTGGAACCTTTATTTACCCACAGCTGCCCACTTCATCGAGTATTACCTGTCGATTGCTGTCGGTGAAACAGATCAACATGATGGCTGGCCAATGGCATGCTTAGAGAAGACTACGTTGTATATGAACAAATATGCAGATTACTTTCTGGAAGTCTCTTTGCAAGGTAAAGTTGATTCACTTAATTTGACATTCCTTTCATAGCTGGTTTCGAAAGGAAACATCTTTGTTTACTGAAAACAAATAAAAATATAAGTTATAAATAAAAATATTTTTGGAAAAAAATGCTTTTCCATTACTAGACCATGCATTTCTGCGATTTGCACCATCGCTGGTAGCTGCTGCCTGTGTGGCTTCATCTCGGGTAATCCTGCGTTTGGCTCCGACCTGGCCGACTCGTCTGCAGCGCCTGTCCGTCTACGCCTGGGAGCAGCTACTGCCCTGTGTGGAGAGACTGCTTCTGTGAGTGACTGCCGTATCTATGCACTTTTTAGTTTGTTGTATTTTCTTTTTTATACAAGATATAATTGTAAAAGTCAAATTATATTCAACAATATCCCAGCTGGTGCCACTACAATATCATATTTCACTCAATACTTCTGCCTTATTTTGTTCATAGTGCCCATGATAGTGATGTGAAAGAAGCCAACAAGCAAAACGGTCAGCTACAGCAGCCTGGTCCACAGCCAGGACAGGCCACGTATCCAGCGCAAAGCCAGAGTACCACAGTAGCCCAGTACGTCCAAAGGCCAGCCTTGCAATACGCCCAGCAGAGCTGCCAACCTCTGCTGGTCTCAGGCCACACCTCAAACACGTACCTGTGCCACAATGGTTCACTGCAGACGTCTAGTGGCCCATCACATGGACAAGCACAGCCACAGACTATCTCTGTACCAGTGGATACTACAATGAAGATGCCGAGCATGTCCTACCACATGAACTCTGTTTACACGTGCACAGCACCGTGCTTTAACAGGTGATGGCAGCTGAATGCTGGCTACGCTCTCAGTGGTTACTTAATGATGGGAATGCTGACCATTGCAGTGCAAGCTGGATAATTCAAACTCCTGATTCCTGTTTTAATTTAAAAAAAATCATTGAAGTAATGGACATTGTGTTAAGTAATGTAATAGCTGGACAATGAGGCACAAAGTGAGCAAGTAGTGCTATCCTGTGAGACTTGCTTCTTTCCTTCAAGTTCCTTCTATGTGAAGTTTGTTTTCATTTCCTTGTGGTTTTTTTTTGGTTTGTTTGTTTTTGCACTGAGAACAGTATTTTTTTATATTCTTTCTACTTGAATAGAAAAATATGGTGTGATTTTCATCAACACCTGCGAATCTATGCCACTGATAGCCAGATTACCTCGAATGTTGAATGTAGGCTGTTACCCTGTGATGTTGCAAATGCACTTTGGTACCAAACATATTTTTAAATAAAGAAAAAATATGTGTACTGTAGCCGTACAACATATTTTCTGTTGCATACGGCTTTATTGATCTGACCCTGCTTTTTATTTATATTGAAAATATTCCAAAGACATGAGTTGCATTTCTCACAGTTCCAGTTCTCACAGTTCCGGTCCTGAGCTTGGGTTACTGTCATTTTCTTCATGATTCCTTTATACCATGGAAAAGGTGCAAATGTTTATATATTTATTACAGGTATCAGAATAAAATGTACTTATTTAGGCTAACACTTAATTCATTAATGTATCTTACAAAGATCGACATTGAATGTACTGTATGTGTGGAAATTACAATTACCCAGAGAAAACCCACCAAGCGCAAGGAGAAGATACAAACTCCATGTATGCAGACCGAGGTAGGGCTTAAAACTTCAACACCACAATACTAACCACTGGGTCACCTGTAGGGAGTGTTTGATGGTTTGTAATTTGTTACTTCAAATATCACAGGTGTATTATATGATAACATGGATTATCATCAGATCAATCAGAGAACTGGCCATTGCTGCATAGATAGCTTGGTTATCTATAAAAAAGGAAAATAAGAATGCACCTCAGAAATGAGGTTCTCTGGGCATGGGAAGCATCATTCAGTTAAGAAAGCCACCATAATCAGAGGTTTCTACATTATTACTGATTGAAAACCTTCATTGATACATGGCATTTTTTAACCCTTTAGGTATAGTTTTTTTTTTTTTTTTTTTTTTTTTTTTTTACAATTTGTGCATTGATAACCCATGGTGTTGAGGGCACTGACTATATCCAGTTGTTTGTAGTATCATGGTGTAATGGGGGTGGGGGGGGGATTTCTGTCTCATGAATGAGTCATTTTAATCTTATGGTCATGAACTTTATACTTCAGAAATTCTGCCATTTCAAGTATCAGCATGATGGATCATTAGGAATAAACACTTAAAAATTCAACCTTGGACAGTTTGAATATTTAGTGGAATTAAACTGGGTGTGTTAAATCAGGGCTGCATGGTGGTGTGGCCTCGCACATCCAGAGTTGAAGATGCATGGAGTGCTCCCTGTGCTTGCTGGGTTTTCACCATGTACTCCTGTTTCCTCCCATAGTACGAAGACATGCAGAGTAGGCTAACTGGCATTTGCAGATTGGCCGTAGTGTGTAAGAGTGTGCATGCTGTACTTCTGACCCTGCAGTGTTCGAATCGCTAGAAATGATGTCATGGAAAGTATTCCATATCCATAGCTAAAGTATTTGACAAATATAGTCAATATAATTGCCAAAGTCTAAACAATGTCTTCCATGCAAATATTCCCAAATTCACAGATTAGTTGAGTCAGTTGTACACAGTTTTTTCTTTTTAAAGTAACTAATTACATTACAAAATTACTGTCATTAAAAAGTAATCAGTTACATTATAGCGTTACTTTCTGATAAAAGTAACTAGAACTTTTTCATTGCAGAAAATGAAAACTCATGCATGATGTTTTAGTCAAGACCTTTATAGTTATTCTACCATCATCACTCAGGGAAGTTTGGCCCATAATCTGTTAACTACTAATACCCCTATCTCACCTATGCGGTTTTGCGTGGTGACCGTAAGTACGGTTCATCATGATTCACAGTGAGTTTTGGCGCTGTGATTACGTTTCCATCTTTCCGCGCGTCCGTCCTCACGGAAGCTCGCGGACCTTGCAGAACTTCGTGGAACGTTGAGCGGTCACTCATGGCAGCTCACGGTGCCTAACACTGCTTCTCACCGCGAGTCAAACCGCATAGGTGAGAAAGTGGTATAGCAGGGTATAACAGAGGGGGGCAGGTTATTGTGGGCGGAGCTTATAGGACGACTTTTACACACACACACACACACTAACGGAATGACTTCTGTCTGGCTCACGGATTAAATTAATTGTCTGAATAATGAATTACATTTTTGAAAATATAACTAAATAACTGAGTACTCAAATGGCGGACCTAACGCATTAGATTACTCGTTACATTAAAAAAAGAATCCAAGTACTCTAATGCATCTAAGTTGTAATGCGTTACACCCAACTCTGGTATTACATATGTTCTCCTACAATAGTTAAATAGGTGATACATAGGCACGTGATCATCAAAGCAAAAGCAGTCAGACAACTTCACACTTCATTGCAAATGCATATCGCCACCGCCTTCCCTCTCACACCCACACATCCTTCAGTACACAAGCACCAGTAATAGAAGTGAGCAAACACTCTGCGTCTGCCAACCCCTTTTTTATTTTACCTTCTAGCCCTAATCTTGAACAGCTGATGAGCTGTCAGACAACCTTCATCACAAACCATCTTTGTCATGAAGGCATGTGATGCCAGTTCATTTATTTCAGCACTTACTAAAAAAAAAAGGGAGAGTGGCATTTTGTTCTACATTACACATGAATGATGTATGTACCGTAACGTTATTGATTTTGGAAATTTGCTCACATGGGCTGTTGCGGGGATACAGAGAAAGCTGGTCCAGCACAGCAGAAAAATTGGACTGACAGTAAAATCAGAACAGAGTCTGGCTTGATTGTGATTTACACTTTAAAAGCTTTTACTTTGGTATTTATGTGACCATGTACATTTAGGTTTGTACTACTATTCCGTCTGCTATGTTATGCTATGTTATCCTTGTGCCTACTACAGCATCCATCAGTTGTTTTTAAGGCAGTTTGAGCTACTATGTGTATAAATTATTATTATTATTATTATTATTATTATTACTATAAGGGCTGTAAGTAATGCAAAATTGGGCATATGTTATTTTTTCAACTGACAGGTAATTCAAATGGCACATGTTGGTAGAATAGCTCTTCAAGTACCACTCAACATTTGCACCATCGTTAACCCCATCTCTCGAATCCTCTTTGAAAATCCCCTTTGTTGCAGTTTATGGTCCCACTGTACTACAGAATGTTTATGGTGATGACACCACTGACAAGAGCAATATGCAAAATAAGGGGAAATCACCGTTGAAGACAAACCATGTAGTGGGAGACTACTCTCGGGTACCTGTCCGCATCTGGAGCAGTAACTTTGTATAGATGCCACCATGTGCAATTTGAATGGCCTATATCAGTTTATTTAAAAAAACAATGCTGACTTCCAGTACAGCCCTCATATACAGCATTCCTAGAACTTGGAAACATTTTTTTCCAAGGTGCAGTTGTTTGTTTTATTTCCTACGTATGTGGCATGGATTTCACAAGGTGCTTTTAAGAATTGTTGGAGATTCTGGTCATATTAACTTGATTATCGCAAGACTGCTGGAGATTTTCAGCCGCACATCCATGTTATGATTTTTGTAATTCTCCCACCTCTCAAACACTCCCACGTTTTATTTTAATCTAATTACTGTGCGGAGGATGACAATGACCACAACGTTAACACCACCCCCTCAGCCTGAACTGCTGACACAGGTTCATCTTGGTGATGCATTATTCTGCACTCCAACATCCTGTCTTTGGCTAACAGGAGTAGAACTTGATGTGGCCTTGTGCTGCTGTAGCACATCTAATTCAAATTTGCATCCTGTATATACAGTATAACTCTATAGTCTGTTCCCTGTAAAAATCCAAGGACATCAGCCTTTTCTGAAATTCGGAGACAATAATTTTATGCACTGCACTGTTATCACACGTTTGGCTATTTAGAAAATTACCTGGATGAGCAGGTTTTCCTAATATATTTACATTTACATTAGGCATTTGGCAGACGCGACTTACAAAAGTGAGAACATGCAAAATCGAACCCGTACCCTGGAGGTGCAAGGCACCTGTCTTGTGATATAGTGGCTGGTGAGTGTAAAATTCATAGTAAAGTACATATGCAAAAGCTTCACGCTATGTCAAGTGTCACATTTATTCTCTGAAACACTTTGATAGTATTACAGTATGAAACTCATTAGAAGCCCTGTGGAATTTAATTAGGATTCATTTTAGGATTTATTTGGGTTTGGTGCTTTGGTGAGTAGTTAGTATTTGTCTGATGTGGTGACAGGAGAGAATGAAAAAAATAATAATAATGATAAGGAATAATGGGCAACATTTTCAGCAGAATGTCTAACATCACTGTGGGTAATGTAGGGAAAAGGTTAACCAAAGTCTGCCTACGTTATTTTCTTGCAGCCCCTGTGGAGGAATAAAAGGTCTGAAGGATCTGTTGGCCAGAACTACTGTATACTAATGACATTTTCATCACTGTGGTAACCAGTCTGTTCTCTGGGTAGCTCGCTCTACAGCACCTTTATCGCACACACGGTCCAGAAGCCTGTCGTGCTCTTGTGTGAGGAACTGTGTACTGAATTACCCATGACTCATTGCTTCCGCTGATGATTATACAACACAGAATATCTTCTGTGAAAGAATGTCATAGTGAATCCAACATGTAAAAAATGAATTCTATGCAACATTTTCATGTTTATCACCCACTTTTAGAATATATTGCCCTTCGTTTGGACGGACTCTTTAATGACTCCGTGTCCGTGTCATTCTGTATAATGAATTACAAGGTGAGCATAAAGTCCTGATTTCAAACATTTTGCACAAAACCTATGCTAGGGACAAACATATGGTATGACTTATAAATGCTATAATGGGAAAATGTTCTATTAATTGGTCTATGTGATGCCACAATATTCAAGTTGCTATGAATATTGTTGCTTGAATATGGCTTGACCTTGAATAAGATACTGTACATAATCAGGGAAGGACTCTCTAATCACCAATGCTTAGCAAGATGTACAGTACATCCCTAACATTAAAACTGACAATACAGCCCTTAATAATCCCTTTCTGAAAGAAAATATATACAGACCAGTGGCTGATTCATTAAAGGATGGATAAGTTTAAATAATTTTTTTTATAATTCTAATCAGTTATTCCTTGTTAGACAGAGGAAAGGGAAAATTCTGCCATTTCTGCCGACATTATTACATAAACAACCAATTTATTTATTCTATATGTAGGCACTTTACAGCCTGTCAACATTACGACCATCCATCCATACATCTAGGATACAGAGGTTCCTAGATGGATGGATGGATGGATGGTCGTAATGTCGACAGGGACAACTAGGGACCAGAGAGACCAGTGGTGACCATTGCATTGATTCCCATTTTTACGAACGTGTTAGACACTCCAGTCAACATTCAAACATGCCAGGTAATTTGGGAATGCCAATTAGCCCCACCTGCATGTCTTTGGACTGGAGGAGGAACCCAGGGTACATGGAGGAGAACATTATGACCACCCATCAGAGCTGCAGTTTTGGAGTTGCTCTGACCTTATTTGTCTCTTGTCATAGTACAGTAGCAACGGTTAGAATATCTCATTACAATGGTACCTGGGAGTCTTAGGCAGCAAGTGAACATTATGTTCCTGAAGTTGATGTGCAGGGGAAAAAATAGGCAAGTGTAAGGATTTGGTCGACTTTGATAAGGTAAACATATAAAAATGTCTCCAGCAATTTAACATCAGAAAACAAATATTAGACTGAATATAAAGCGTCTGATGCATCTGTCCTCAATTGATGATTGATTAATCATCAATTGAGTGATTAAATTCGCAAGAATTATCAAACACGCTTATGTTATACTGACGACTCAATCCTGGTGTTCATGGACAAGCTTGCATCTTTGCATGTTGAATGTATCATCTGTGAAAAGGCAAACCAGTGACAAAAGGAAAGGTTTACGTATAATTTCAGCTGCTGGTGGAGTTCTTCTGGTGAAATAATGTGAATACATTCTTGCCTTTGTAAGAGTTTCTCTGATATAATCACAAGTATATAATGTTCATCCTCTGTATATAATGATGCTTTGTGCTCCAAGTTGAAATTATGGTCCTCTTGTATGATGGGTGGGGGCTGGTATGTGTGCTGAAATCCTGCAGTTATAATTATGCAATAGATTTCCAGTGAAGAAGAAGCAGAAAAAAAACTAGTGTACTAGCACTGGGGTATTTACAGTATATATATTATAAACTATATGTATAAACTACCACATGAAATCATCTCTACAGATTACACAACCAAGTCAGACACAGGCTCCATTATCTGGTCAGTGGATCTCCTTCTCTTGCAGTGGAGAAGGTCCTGATGTCCAGCATGTGGGAGCTGCACAGGTCCAAGAATGCCTAGTTGAAACAGTGACCACATTGGGACTCTCAAGGTGGCAATATTATATATTATGTTTTCATATTCAGTGAGCTCCAGAAGTATTGGTACCCTTTGTAAAGATGAGTATTTATTTTGTAACAAAAAATGGATTTTGACTTTTTTAATAAGCTTCTTAACCCATGTTTAGCAAATTGTTGTTGCCCTGGTGGTCTGTCCTGTGGTGTGCCGTGCTAGATAAGTTACTGGAACAATTCTTGCTTTGAGCTCTGGGTTTTGCCTGTGCAGACTGTTGCTGAAAAAGAATAAACCACCATAAAGACCTACAGTAAGAGGGGGGGGGGGGGGACTGGGTTAAGAAACATCGAACACATAAAAACTGATGAATGGAGATCACCTGAACACTTAATAAAGCTGCATGGTAAAAACCATATCTATGTTTAATAGTAAAATAGTTTAACAGCATTTCCATATACATGCACAATGTGATGAGGATTCACATGATTGGGACTAAACAACTGTGTGGCCATAATAAAACCACTTGTTAGGGAGACTAAGTAGATAAAGGCTCCAAGGGAGCATAAAGATTGGACTTTGAAGCAATGGAAAAAGGATACGTGGCATGATGATGTTAAGAGGGACCTTAGTCCAGAGTGATGGGAGCATCAGGGTAAGAAGGGAGGTGATATACCCATCATACAGTACAGTACATAGTGTACAAGCATCTGGAGGGAGTGTTATGATCTGGGGTTGCTTCTTTTGGTCTGGTCTAGCCTGTGCAATAAAAATGTCAGCTAACAATCTGAAAGTACTGAATGACCAGGGTATCACATTAATGGAGTATTTCTTCTCAGATGGCACAGGCATATTCCTGGATTCAAACTGTGAAAGAGCGCTCCTGGGAGCAATTTTCACACTTTAACTGGCCACCACATTGTGTTAAAGCTAAAAGTGATTAAATGAAATCTTAGTGTGTGACTTTTTTTTTTCTTTTTTCTTTTTTCGTCAGCCAGTTTATTAAAACAGAAGAACCAAATTACAGACCACATTAAAAGGCAGTTTAATATTAGGTACTAATCATCTCCTCTCTATACTGTGCAGACTAGTTGCTAGGAGATGATTAAGTCATGTGACTTAAGGGTCACACAGGCTGAAGTACTGAAGACCTGAGTCCCAACCACTCCATGTACTGTAGTACTTAGGTGTTAATGGATGGTGTTTCAGCCTCAAGCAGATCTCCAGCACCATGGTTCATTTACTTTCTCCTCATTATAGAGCTCCAGCAAAAACATGAATTCTTCAGAAAAGGAGCAAATACTGTATTCTGCACACATTTTTCATAACTATCTTTCAATAAGAGACAGATTTCAGTTCAGTTGTGTTCTGATGTGACATCCTGTTTCTTTTGGAGCGAGGTTTACAATGATGTTTTGGGCCTCCGAGTGGCGCAGTGGTAAAGTGCTCGCCCTATCATCCGGAGATCGCTGGTTCGGTTCCCGGGTGATGC
>JAQMYL010000038.1:8922566-8947913 GCA_030014365.1 Clarias pachynema
ATTACATGCGAAACAATTCCGCGTCTGTTTCTGTAAATTTAAATCATGTTTTTATTAAGTACTCGGTATCGGTATCGCCGAGTACTGAAATGCAAGTACTCGTTTTCCAAAAAAGTGGTATCGGTGCATCCCTAGTTATGAATTTACGCAGATACAGATCACAGTTCTACTTCCAGTAGCTATCACAGAAGTAGCTCAGAAGTATAGTACCAAAAATGCACTGCAGTTTGTCAGATACCAATATATATACAATTATATACATTGTGTGAGAATGTATAAAATGTCTAAATTCCAGAATATGTAATGTGTGTGCAATTGCATATTGAGGGTGCGGGAGAAATTAGTCTGCCTCAGCGGTTTCAAAGAATCAATCCGGAAGCACGATGATGGAAAATGGCTGTATTATTGGTGTCAAAGTCGTACAAGACTCACTTTGTTGGACTTGAGAACAAATCGTACTTACAAACTTGCTCCCGTAACAGAACTCGTTTGTAAGTCGGGGACTACCTGTACAAGTTGAGAATAAATTCAATAGAATATAGTAACTTTTAAAGTCATGTGTAATCAGACTGACTCTGGCATGGAAGATTCAGAGGATTCTGAAACTTTTTGAGCTTTCTTAGAATTCTGGACAATTTTTGTTTTATTATTAAAACAAAATTGGGTCATGCAAATATCCTATGCAAAAGCGAGGTGCCCTTCTAATATTGTCATAATCCATTCACAGTGACACAAACAATTGGAAAGTATTGCTTCTATGATGCTTTCCTCAGCTGATGCTTAGAAATTACCATATACAGTGTGGTCACACAGGGAACTGACAGGTTTTTATTAGTATTTATTTTTGTATCTGGTGACTGCAAAATAACGTTTACAGTATGTAATTTGGCAGACGCCCTTATCCAGACGCCATTATTGCATGCGTCTTGTTATACACCTGAGCAGTTGAGGGCCAAGCTTAAAGGCACAACAGTGGCAGCCTGGTGGTGGTGTGTGAGTTTTTTTTATTTTATTTTTTTAAACCTGTGAGCCATCCATAGTCCACCATCCTAACCACTGAGCTATGACTGCATGTGAAAAACTCACAAATGTAGTTATGAGCTACCCTGTCCGCATTTTAACCTGTTTTCATGTATTAATTTATAAACTTGCTTTCTCAGTTAACCCAGCAGCATCAAGACTGGTTGGAGGACCTGGTCATCAGACTTCTGTGCGTCTTTGCTCTTGACCGCTTTGGAGACTTTGTGTCTGATGAGGTAAGGCACCCTTCTTGTGACCTAATGGAATTTTATTATTATTATTTTTTTATATATCTCAACTGCAACTATTGGACTTCCTTCCTTTTTTTTGTGTTAAAGCAGGCTGTTCTGGTTTTCACTATTTTGGTCCCCTATTAGGTTGTTGCTCCAGTCAGAGAAACTTGTGCACAGACACTGGGCGTGGCCTTGAAGCACATGACTGAATGTGGCGTTACCATGACGGTGGACGTTTTGTTGAAGCTGCTTACGGAAGATCAGTGGGAGGTTCGGCACGGCGGGCTGTTGGGCATCAAATATGCCCTCGCTATCCGACAGGTAAGAAGAGCATATAGTTCTGGGTGTGGCTTTGTGCGAGTCAGTGGATGTTGGTTTGAACATTTTTTTTAATAAAACAGTGTCGACTGTAATTTAAATTTTTAACTTAAATGTCAATTCTCATTAACACACAGGATCTTATTTCACAACTGCTTCCCCGAGTACTTCCTGCCATCACAGAAGGGCTCCAGGATCTGGATGACGATGTGCGTGCAGTAGCAGCTGCTGCTCTTATCCCTGTAGTGGAGGGACTGGTGCGGCTTCAGCCTGCTAAGGTTAGACCATAAATGTGTTCATCCAAAAATAATACTAAATATAATACAAAAATAATAATAATAAATGCCATGCCCATCTTCTTGTATATCTTGCATCACTGTGTTATAGTATTGGTAAGACTAGTACTTTAGTTGATTAGCCCTGTTTAATTATATAATACTACCTTTTGTTTAAATGTTGCAGGTACCTTTTATAGTGAACACACTGTGGGACGCTCTTCTGGAGCTTGATGACCTCACAGCCTCTACAAACAGCATCATGACTTTACTATCGTCCCTGCTCACATACCCTCAGGTCCTTCAGTGCAGGTAAGACTGCAAGCCCTCTTTAGCACTTATGTGTGTGTTTGAACTCTAACAACTCGAATAAACTTTTTGCAAAATTTAGCATCTGTTCATTTCTGAGTCTTGATTTTGGCTGTTTATTGAATCACGTTAAAGTTTAGGTGAGGCGTAGAGGGCTTAAGGAGTTGCTCAAGGTCCTAACAGTACTACTTTAGCTGCACTTTCAACCACTTTTTCTCTTTATTTAAATGGGCAGATCAGGCACAAGCACGTTAAATAACAGGATATCATTTAGTCTATGGAACTTTTTTATATACACTGTTGCATGACGTGGTAGCTTTTAATGCTGTGTCTCTGCCAATAGTTCCCAATCCTTCTGTTTGTAATTCTGTGCTCCTGAGTAGACCGTGCTTCCCAGTCTACTCAGGGTTTATAGTAGATATGATTTTAAAGTGGCCCTGCCCTGTACTGCCTAACAAACTCTTATCACACCCAGCATGCAGCAGTCGCTGACCATTTTGGTTCCTCGAGTGTGGCCATTTCTTAGGCACACTATTGCTTCTGTTCGACGTGCTGCATTAGAGACGCTTTTCACTTTGCTGTCCAAGGCTGATCAGGTAAGATGATGAGTGTTGAGAAAATGTATATAAAGAATGCTGAACTCTTTTTAATGAGAGGTACAATCGACCCCCGCAAGTCGCGGTTCAGAGATTCCGGCCTCAGTCGTTCACGGATTTTTCTTTAGAACCAAACTAATAATTGTTTGTGGTAACCTCTGCAATTTCTCGGAAACTGCAAATATCCAACCTTCTTCCGTGGCAACAGAATTTTTTTAAATGCATTTTAACACAAAATTATTAAAAACAATAATTGCAATATAATTTTGTAATTATTAAACACTAATGTAAAATCAGCTAAATTTCCATCTAAAATATAATGGGCTTTTTTTTTTTTTGTACTATAGAGACAACACAAAGCAAGTAGAGGAAAACGTGGCTTGTAGTGGTGAAGTCTATTTACCCTCCTCATACCAAAGAGCACCACAGTGCATACCAAAGAAAAAGCGCTTCTATGCATTACAGTCCAGGATTACTTATATATATATATACACACACACACACACTTTTTTTTTTTTTTTTAATTAAAAAAAAAAATTTTTTTTTGTGTAATGTATTAAGCTGAGTTTGAAAGTGTTTTGAGAGCATATTTGGAGCCATATTTAGGGTTTAAACTATAAAAATAGTCATTTAGAGGCATTTTTTTTTTTAGCATGTGTTTTTACAAAAATTCATGAAGTTTGTGAATTTCGAGGGTCGACTGTATAAAATTTTCCATTTCAGTCATGCAGAATTATAGAAGCTCATTCTAGTTAGCAGCATTTAGCATTTTTCAGACATTGGATATGTAACACTTTTGCTCTTTCTGCCATTCCGATATACCTCACTTCTGTGTAAATGTTCCTTTTGCCTTCAGACATACCCACAGACAAATCAAAATTTTTGCTATTCTTCAAAAATTCTACAATACGCCAAGTGGTGTATAATAAAACCCATGGTTGCCAGATCACATATCCCACAAAACAGTGCTGAAAACACATCACCTGTTTTGTTTAGAAATATTCTGGGGAAAAAAATCAAAGCTTAACTTAATGTTATTAAAATGTTAACATTTATGGAAAGGGGTGTATGTTTGAGCTGATTGCATACCACATATGACACATTCTCTAAGTCCTCCAGTTTTTTTATGCAAGTGGCGTTACATGTAGTTTGTGTACTTCCTCAGAGCTGCGCCGTGTGGTTAAACCCCATCCTGCAAGACATGCTCAGGCACATATTTCAGTCGTGTATTCTCGAGAGTAACCAGGAAATCCTCGATCTTATCCAGAAGGTGTGTAATGCGGCCGACACACCCACTCTTGTTTTTGGTAACATGTTTTGTACCCTATAATGTGCTAAGTGGATGTTTTTTTTTGGTCCCCCCCCCCCTCCCCCTTTTGGGGGTCAAGGTCTGGGTTGAGCTGTTAAAGCAGGTCCCTCAGCAGTACGTCGTAGCAGCCAGCTGTCCATGGATGGGTGCCTGGCTCTGTTTGATGATGCAAGCACCTCACATTCCCATTGACCTCAACATGCTATTGGAGGTTAAGGCTCGATCCAAGGTGAGTTCAAGGCACATCTGACCTGTTTTGTGATTGATTGATTATTTCATGAACTGTTGCTATCTTGAGAATTTCACACCGAAATTTCACACCATATTAATTATTCTCATTTATCAGAAAAGCATCAGGGTCCAGATAGAACGATCACTCGGTCAGTGATCGATCGTTTAGTGATGCCTGGGCTACAAATTAATAAAATTAATACTAGATCACATTAAATTTTAAGTAGAATGAAAATCTGGGGAAAATATAAATACGTAAAATAAATGGCTTTTGGCAACCCCCATTAAAAAAAATAAAAAATTTCATGCACCTTTCCATCATCAGTAGCATTTCTGTTTAAGCTTTTAAAACCATATTTGCCAAATTGATCATTAGTCTAATGCTAGTAGAGCTGACTGTGTATTTGTGTGCATTAAGGAAAAGGCGAGTGGGAAGTCTCGTCAGGGTGGACAGCAGGTGAAGGAGATTGTGCAAGAGTATATCGGAGGAGCCGACACGATCACTGAAGACCCAGCCTCGAGAGACTATGTAGTGACTCGTGCCCGGCTCATGGCTGCCAAGTATGCTTTTTTTTTTTTTTTTTTTTTTTTTAGTGCATCTTTTTTTCCCGTCTGCTTTGTGGCTCTTTATTTCCTTTTTCTGTGGTTTTGGATGCATTTAAAAAGTTGCTACTTCTTGCCTCATTGTAGCAGTGATTTGTTATTCCAGACTGCTGGGGGCGCTGTGCAACTGTATCTGTGACCCACGATTAAATAACTCGACTCAAGATATTCGACCGGCAGAGTCACTGGCTCAGCTTCTCCTCTTCCATCTCAACTCTAAGTCGGCTCTCCAGCGAATTGCTGTGTCCATGGTGCTGTGTGAATGGGCATCCTTACAGAAGGTAAAAAGGGCAATGGTCTTTCCTTAATTGGGAATGATTTACATTTTGGACATTTGAGTGTTTGGATGTAATGTTATTTTACTGCTGAAGATTTCCTCATGGATTTCAGAAGCTTACAACGATCAGTTTAACTACTTGTTTTTTTGTTTTTTGTTTTTTCCCCTAAACTACCAAATCATTGTGTTATTTATAGTTTCTAGGCAATATAATACTGATTGTGTAAATATGAGATGCATATGAACTATTAGCCCCCCCACCCCCACCAATAATTATCTTCATCGCAATGCATTTATCATTTGATCACATTAACAAGAAACGGACAAGATTGCACTGTAGGTTGTGTACGATTTGAATTTGGTTTTTCTGTTTCTTTGTAGGAGTGCGAGATTGTGTCCAGTGTGGTCCAGCCTCGTCTGTTGGCCATTCTGTCCGAACATTTGTACTATGATGAAATCGCCATCCCCTTCACACGCATGCAGAATGAATGCAAACAGCTCATCGCCCTTCTTGCTGATGCACATATCGACGTGAGGGAGAAAATCAACTGCAACGTCTTCACAATCGATCAGGCCAATGACTTGGTTAGTGCCATCCAGATCATCAGTATGGCTGTGATGCAGCCGTTGGCCAAAAAAATTTTTTTAAAAACAACTTGCGCACAATATTTTGTTTGACCGCCTTTAGCTTTCATCACACTGCGCCATGTGATGGCCAATTCACGTGTAGAAGTGATTTTATCATTCTCCCAGAACCACTCCTTCAAAGATTGAGTCTTGAGTATAGCTGTTTAACTTGGGGTGTTGCTGAATTTAGCTAGACCTGACCCGAACTTCAACCGCAGAACATAATACATATATATTATGTATGCATGAATAATATATAATTCTTCGGCTTATCAGACCACAATACTGGCTCTATTGTAAATTTTTTGTAACAATGAAAATTCCCCCATCTCCGTTCATGGTTTCCATGCCGTACCAGTAATTGAAATGTCAGTAGACAAAACTGCCAAAGAAGCACTATCTTAAAAGGTAGTTTTTTTTTTTTTTTTTTTAGGATTTTAAGAATTTTTAAATGTATACATCTAAAATAAATCTCAATCAGAATGGGATCGATGTCTAAATAAACTACATGAAATAAATCCTGATGTTGGAACAAAACGTACATTTCTTTTTAATAATTGTTTGGATCGAGTCATTTATACAAGATGCAGTATACTAAAGAAACGCACATATTTGTACTATCTGGAGAAAATTCACCATGTAAAACTCTTGTGTCCATCAAATGTAATACTTTTACTCCTGTGTGGAACTTTTGTTTTATGCTGTTGATCCAATTTGAGTTTTTAAAGTTCTTAGAAAATAATCTTATCTAATGTTAATATTGAATAACAAAAACTGATTCTCACCTTGAATATAGTCGTAGAAGCTGGCATGGTGTAAAGAAAGTTCATTGTCGGGCTTCCGAGTGGCGCCGTGGTAAAGTGCTCGCCCTATCATCCGGAGATCGATTCCTGGGTGATGCTGTAGTCCCCAGACAATAATTTCAAATGCCAATAATAACCTAAATACAGACCAATAATTTGACCTATTTAAAAAAATAAAATAAAAAATTCAGCCATTCAGTATACATTATATTCTCTATATTCCGATAGATTCCACGTAGAAATTATCTATGATTCTCATCAAATTTTTGTCTTCCCACACAACAACTTTACTCCTTTTTTTTTTTTCCCCCCTTCAGGTGACCACCATCTTTTCTGAGGCCACAGCATCGTTGAACTTGAAATCTCGGCAGCTGCAGTCATTGGAGAGTAAGCGGCAGCAGGCGTGCTCTACAGTGGCAGAGACCAGTGCTGAGTGGCAGCAGATGCATCTACGTGTGCATACTTTTGCAGCATGTGCTGTGGTGGGCCTGGCAGCGCTGCCCGAAAAGCTAAACCCTTTGGTGCGCCCACTTATGGAGGCTGTTAAGAAGGAGGAGAACACACTGGTGCAGGGGTACGCTGCTTCCAGCATAGCCCGCCTGCTCCAGCTCTGCACAGGCCGCACGCCTTGCCCCAATTCAAAAATCATTAAAAACCTTTGCGGCTCAGTGTGCGTGGACCCCGTTCTCACACCCAATGCAGAGTGCCCTGTTCCGCCACACATGCCTCCAACACAGGATGGCTGTAAAAGTAAGAACACTTAGGTTTTTCCATCTATAGTGATTGGTGTTTAGATTTTTACATATCTGTTGAAGGACCTGTAAAAAAAAAAAAAAAAATTATGGTTAATTTTGGTTAATAATGGCAATAAATTTAATTTAAGTGTGTTTTCTTGTAGCAAATGTATCAGAGAAAGATGGCATGCATCACATGGTGAATAAAACAAAGGGCATCATTACCCTTTACCGACATCAGAGAGCAGCATTTGCCATCACCAGCAAGAGAGGCCCTGCCCCCAAATTACCAAAAACGTCACCCAATGACCTTTCCCCAGGCACCTCCATCTCCACAGAAACCGATGAGGTTGGTGGGGTTTAATCTTCTGTGCTCTGATATTATGACAAAATGACTACTGTCATTTTTTTTTTTGCTGGTTAATATATAGGTTGCAAGGCTTTAATAAAAAATGTTTACTTTCCTAGAGCAAGAAGCCAATCCTCGTCCAGAGGAGAGGTGCAGAGTTCTCAATGATGACCATCGCTAGGCACTTTGGGCCTGGTCTCGTCAAGGATTTGCCCTGTCTTTGGGAGTCTATGATCGGGCCACTGAAGGCTCTGGGAGACATACTGGGTTGTGGTAGGTGTCCTTAATGGCTGTGTATGTAATGGGGTGTAATGTATAACTGTATTCAAACATACCTTTTATTGTAGATTCCAGGCAGCTCTTGGAGAAAGGTGACATGGTAGCTCAGGAGCTGGTCAATTCTCTACAGGTTTTGGAGGTCAGCACAGGAGCCATGGCTCAGGAGCTCATATCTCTGGTAGGTGCACTTTCTTTACCCATAAACCTGTTTACTCTCTAATCTAATAAAATAAATCTATACACTAACTCTTGGTTAAATGAAATGTCTGTCTTTTTTTTTCTTTTTTTTTTCCCTAGCTGTTGGAGCAGCTGCCTCTGCTTTGTGCGTGTCTCCAGCACCCATACACATCTGTGCGTCACATGGCTGCTCGCTGTTTTGGTGTGTTCAGTAAAATCGCTACTATGGAAACCATGGAATGCTTCCTGGAGCAGGTGCTACCATGGTTGGGGGCGATTGATGACAGCACCAAGCAGGAGGGAGCCATCGAGGCAATGGCCTGTATCCTTCTGTGTGCATGTGTGTAAAACATAAAACTGTGAAGTTGGCGTGTCTGTACATTTAAATATCTTTGCAAAAAATTATTTGTGCGGCATACAGTGAGTAATATTGTATGAGTAGTATAGTATGATGCAGATCAATCACTACTATCTGTTTCACCCAAATGCGGATGGGTTCCCTGTTGAGTCTGGTTCCTCTCAAGGTTTCTTCCTTTCACGAATCACATAAAAACTACTGAACAAATTTTCATGGAGTTTTCACAGGTGTATTTGGCTAAGCTTGCGGTGTAACAAAGTTCCCTTTTGAAAAAAAAAAAAAATTAGTTCATTTCAAAATTCAACACATGGTGCTGTACTTGTAAGTCTGAAGCAGTAAATGGTAACTGTATTTCTTCATAATACAGCGTAAGCGTTGTTGGTCCTTCACTATCGCTCTCAGGTGTGATGGAGCAGCTGGATGTGGACATCATACCCTACATTGTGCTGTTGGTCGTTCCTGTGCTGGGCCGCATGAGCGATCCTAGTGACAGTGTACGCTTCATGGCCACGCAGTGTTTCGCCACGCTCATACGCCTGCTGCCTCTGGAGGTGCGTACTTCTCATTGCATATTCTATGAACCACAGTGCCCGCAACCTAGCCCAAGGCAGGGTACAAGCTGGATAGAGTCCCAACCCATTTGAGGGCACAAGCACACCCTTGCAAGTCTAATTATATGTACGCCACATGTGGAATGCGGGAGGAAACCAGATTACCTGAAGGAGGCTTACTAATTGCACGCGCGAAGTCTGGAGACAAGATTAGGCGTTAGGCGACAGTGCTAACTAGAGGTGTGCGATTAAATTAGTTTTATCTATCTTTTGTAGTTCGATTCTGTTTGGGTCAGAGTTGAGTCAAAATCTTACAACTGTTAAATGGTTTAAAATTGACATTCTTTGAAATTGTACCACAGCTTTGCAAACGGTTCAAGCTCTTGAAATCTCCTGCAAAAGTGCTTGCAAAAATACTCTCATTTTGTGAGATTATTACTTCTTTCGTGGTGTGGTTTTTTTTTTTTTAAAATTAATTAATTTTTTTAAAATTTATTTTATTTATTTATTTATTTTTAAGTTTTTTTTTGTTTATGGATGGTTGGTGCAAAACCTTTTGGACTTGAGTATAGAACTAAAAATTCTATTTATGGGATTAGGAAAAACAAGATTAGCGCTTTGAACGAGACGAACGATTAAACAACACAAGTTACAGTATTCTTGCAAAACCTGAAAAAAATGTAGCTGCTTGAGACAGTTCGCACAATAAAAATCATGCTATTCAGGCATGATTATATTTTATAGTATGCACAAAAACCGCCTGCACTCTGGTAAGCTACTCTTAATTCAAATGCCAGTGACGTGACGTAAAAAAAATGACTAAAATCATTAAAAAAGGTACTCGCAGTGTGTACAGGATTATCCCTGCCGGCCACCTAACTGAATCAAATCGAAAATTGCAATTTCCCAAACCTATGATTCACCCCAAAATAAATTCTATATCTCACAAAATGGGTAGGCCATCTGCTATGTCAAACTTTATTAATATTTTACTATTTTCTTTAAATACAAAAGTTTGGTGCCACTGGGTGACAAACAATATCAAAGTATCAACATTCATGAATCTAGAATTTGTCTTCTTATTTTCTCTCTTGGTTAAAACATTTGGCCAGTGGTACATTTCTGTCTCTTGCCTCAGCAGTTTGCGTCTACAAAAATACACATACAGCATGCAAATGCATGTTTTTCTTTTTTCTTCACTGCAGTCAAACTATGCTAGGGTTCATTTGGAACTGGAATGAAACCAATTGAGATAAGCATGGACCATACCACTGAGGGGTAACATATGGCCTACATGCTACAGATGTGAATTTTATAAACACAATAAATATCACTAAAATGCCTGAATCTGACATTTGTTTTATAAGCATTATTAACTGTCCACATGAGGCACAGTATGGGCTTGGTTGGAATTTGTGCCTAATATATACGACTCATTTATATTGTTAACCAAATACACACATTCATGTAGGGAATATGTTTTGTATAATGTTGGTGAATGAATGGATGTTATACAACATTGCAGAAAAAAGGCCGTTTTATTCTACTCTGGTTTGCATGCAAAAAGAGAAATGTAGTGCTTATTTTCATATTGATGTCCTTTATAGGCTGGCATCCCTAACCCACCCACCATGTCAGATGAGCTCATTCGTCAGAAGGCGAGAGAGCGTCACTTTTTGGAGCAGTTGCTGGATAGCAGGAAGTTGGAGAATTACACAATCCCTGTCCCTATTAAAGCAGAACTCAGGAAATATCAGCAGGTAGGTGGTTTTGTAGTCTTGCCCTTTGCATTATAAATGTCTGTCTGTTTTCAAATGATAAATATTCAACACAGGATTTGAATTAAAGTGTCATGATGGCTTATTTCAAATTGGGGGGGCCTTTTTTGTTGACTTGTCTTGGGGTGGGGGGATGAAAGCCTCTCTTGTATGCATTTGCATATTGCCAAAGTGTACTGAAAGCTCTCCTGTTCTGCACCACTCTGCCTGAGTGCTGGGTGAAGTATGGCCTCTCTGCTCTTTCTGCATTTCAATTAAACTCGTGGCCACTCAGCACTTCATCCCCTCTCCATCCCCACTGTCAATATTACAGATGGCTTCTGCCTTTAAATTAAAGCATGCCAGAAAGGGTGTGTGTGTGCGCGTTGATGACAAATTACATTTATACCAAACAAGTGCAAAAGCGTCTCACATGGCCTTCTCACTTTCCTTTTCCCAATGGACTGAAACCATAGCCAGAGTGAAGGATCTGCCTGTGGACTAGCTGACTTTGCATATACTTCTCCTTGCAAAAGTACAATAACAATTTAGAGAGGATAAGAACAAAGTTTGTAGAGCAGGTGACTGAGCAATACACAGTTAAAATGAAGAAGGAAGACATTTTAAGTGAGAAGCGAGTTCAGGAAGCAGTCTTGATTCTATGCTATGTGCTGCCCTTTCGTGGCTTATTATAGGCATGTGACTGGACTGCATTCTTCCTAATTTAGTAACATACTGTATATGCTTGATTTACTGGTCAAACTCTGATTATACAATGGAACCTCGGATTGCGAGTAACACGGTTCAAAGATTTGTAATAAATTTTGACTTGAAAAACAAACAAGTCTTGGTTTACGAGTATCACGCATGCGCTTCTTGTTTTGACACCGTGCGCCACGTGATCACAACTGAGCCAATGGTTTTTCTCTCGCGAACGCTGCGGAATTGTACTATAACACTGTGACAACGTGTGTGTATAAAACATATTTTATTTTTGCAAGTGTGTGTGTGTCTCTCACGCTCGCTCGCTCACTCACTCACTGGTCTACACAGAAACACTGCTCTGTCGCGATTCTTTTCAAAGGTAAAGTGTAGGTTAATTTGTTTTTGTTTTACTTTACAGCAGTGATTCCATTAGTATAAGGTTCCACTGTATATGAAAGAGAGTTATTCTGCTGGGTGTCTGTGGGTCCTTTAATCTATGCTCGCTCTGAAATTGCTTTTAATGGGATTATAAGCCACATGTTCTGAGCTTTCCATTGATTTATTTATTTTTTTGGTTTGTTTTTTTTGCTGTTTTATATATGCTGTAGTGCTCTGGCTGTAATGTAATACAGGACTGCTTGAATTTTGTGTGCAGGTGTAGATGTGTAAAATGTATGTCCACACAATAGAACATACTCCGTCTTGTTGACTAAAACATTCATCTACCGCTGGCCGCGAACCTCCGAATCCTTTTATATTAGTTTACATGGTTCAGTGTTATCAGTACTACAGATTTGACCTTATTTTTGTTTGAATGACACTGAGGGGGGAAATGATTGCTATAAGTTGGCAGGTAAGACCAAGGTAATGGTAAAAAAAAAAAAAACATAAAAATTCATCATTAACTGTTAGTTTGTTCTATCTTCATCAGGATGGAGTGAACTGGTTGTCCTTCCTGAATAAATACAAGCTGCATGGAATCCTGTGTGATGACATGGGTTTGGGTAAAACCCTTCAATCCATCTGCATTCTCGCTGGTGACCACTACCTCAGGTAATCCTCACTGCTTTTAATTGGTTTGAGCCATTATGAATTACGGGTGTAGATTTCTTAGAATATTAGTGATGTGATTTGAGCATAAATAACAGAAGAAAATTAGGCAACAAAAAAAGGCCAGACTTGAAAAGTTTCAGGTAATTTATTTACTTGTGTATTAATTCTTTTACACAGTGTCCCCCAATTAAAATTTTTTTTTTTTTTTACATAATTTAAAATATGAATATCTGAGTAACTACACATCATAGAAAAACTAAATTAAATAGGCTTCATGTTGAAAAATAAAAGATTTATTTATCAAAATTCCAATAACGTATATTGATTTTATAACCGATTACACAAAGCTTCACAAATGTTCAATATGCGCACTCAATAGTCCATCTCCTGCCAGATACGCTGTAACATCATGCGGCGAGTCCGTCATGTGCTCAACTGTAGTGTGGGCATTTTCTTCTATGCTTGTTGCTTGTTAATTATGCTTTTCGAACTCCTCGTCTTAAAGTTTGTTGAAAAACAGAATAAAATGTAATACTATAATAAACTTAGTTTTTACACATCTCGTTAAAATTTGAGATCATTTGAGCGAGAATTGGCCTAATGTTGGACTCCGAAATTGTCAAATTTTTTGGGACACCCTGTATTTATACATTCATTCGTTTAGTTTCCGTCATGGCCCTTTTTCTCCTGAAACTGTCCTGTTGTTTATCAGCCTTTTTTTTTTTTTTTTTTTTAAATGTCCATTCCTGATTATTTGTTTCTGGTGCAGGGCACAAGAGTATGCCAGGACTAAGGCTGTCGACTGTTGTCCTCTGCCCTCCATAGTTGTGTGCCCCCCTACTTTAACAGGCCACTGGGTGGATGAAGTGGGCAAGTTCTGCTCTAAGGAGTACCTGAACCCTTTGCACTATACAGGTCCTCCTACAGAGAGAGCACGGTAGGATTCCTCACCATCCACTGCAGGATTGTTGTTGCAGACCGCCATTAGCAATTTCTTACAGCAGAGGCCTGCTAATTTTTTATTTAGTTGACTCATCTCTTTTACTGTTCCTGTTTCAGATTACAGCACCAAGTAAAAAAGCACAACCTTGTGGTAGCATCATACGATGTTGTACGGAACGACATCGACTTTTTTAGGTAAATATTTTTGCATGCTGTATGTGTTAATTTCGAAGAATCAGCTTTTCCTTCTATTTAACCCAGTGGTTTTTCTCATCCTAACAGGAATATTAAATTTAATTACTGTATCCTTGATGAGGGTCACGTTATTAAAAACGGGAAGACCAAACTATCCAAAGCTATCAAGCAGCTGTCTGCCAACTACAGAGTTATCCTCTCAGGAACTCCCATCCAGGTCAGTGTAGAACACTAAATGCTTATTTCTGTGTGCATTTTTGCTAGAAATCATAGAAGGCTCTCCGACAAGGAGCACAAACCTGGGGATCCTTGCAAGAAACAATCATGCTGCCATATTACACATGGTTTCATATTTGTATACATACAATAGGTAATTTGTTGTGTATATATCCATGTGCATATTATCAAGCAGACAAACTTTATCTGAAGGACACCCCTAGAAATCCATAGTTGCAGAGACACAAGCAGTATAAATAGCAAACTGTAACATGCAAGAAAACCTCTGCTTTGAGAAATCAGTATATTTCAAATGGAATGTAGCTTGCAGTCAAAGAAAGGTTTCCTGAAAAAGTGTTTGAGATAGAAAGGAAAAAACTCTTCTCCTTTCTCCTCTTTAGAATAATGTCCTGGAGCTGTGGTCTCTCTTTGACTTCCTGATGCCAGGCTTTCTGGGTACAGAGCGCCAATTTGCCGCTCGTTACGGGAAGCCCATACTTGCTAGCCGAGACGCCAAGAGCTCTTCCCGTGAACAGGAAGCAGGTAGGAGCTTTTCACGACTTCCTTGGTTTTCATTAATCTTTTAGCTAAGACCGTATATGTTCGTTTTGTTGTTCTGTAGACTGGGGCTATGTTTAGGTGATGGTTGATGTCTTTGTTAGCTTCTAACTGTGTTGAATTGCTGTTCTTTTAGGGCATTTTTACACTTTGCTTGAATGATTGTTTCTGTACCTAGAATTGATTGATTTATTTGGAAGCGAGCATCATTTCGGATTGGATAATTTTGAACTTTTTTTTTGTGCTCTCAGTTGTTTGCCAGAAAGAGAAATAATGGGGATTTTGTCATGTTATAAAACAGCATTTTTATATAGTACCAGTAATTATATAACAGTCTGTTTGTGTATGTATGTATAAAATGTGTGTATGTGCCTTAATGCATAACGTACCAAACTTTTGGGGCAGATGGTGTCAGGTCTGTTAAAAGTCTTGGACTGTTTG
Organism: Clarias pachynema; assembly: GCA_030014365.1. Lineage (NCBI taxonomy): Eukaryota > Metazoa > Chordata > Actinopteri > Siluriformes > Clariidae > Clarias > Clarias pachynema. The sequence continues at coordinate 8,937,483 of JAQMYL010000038.1, forward strand.
TAAGAGCTTCTAGTGCTGGTGGTGTGTAGTAGCATATTTTGTGTCCCTTAGGGGTTTTGGCTATGGAGGCTCTGCATCGGCAGGTGCTACCCTTTCTCCTGAGGAGGATGAAGGAGGATGTCCTTCAAGATCTGCCACCCAAGATTATACAAGACTACTACTGCAACCTGAGTCCCCTACAGGTATTGTCATTTGCATGTACACTTTACTTATGCAAGCCTTCAGCAGAGATTAAAACCGCAATTTTTCAGTTGAATAAATTACAATGTATGATCAAGTGTTGCTCACTTTAAGAAAAGAGTTTTGGAAAATTTCCCTTCAGTTCACTTCTCCCCCCTCGCTCTCTTTGTAATCTTTTCCTTCCCCTTTCTCTGCCTTTAGGTTCAGTTGTATGAGGACTTTGCCAAATCTCGGGCAAAGGTGAACGTGGACGATGTCCTCTCCCCAGCAGCCCAAGAAGATGAGGACAAACCCAAGCTGAAGGCCACTGGACATGTGTTCCAGGTGAGATATAAGTGGTTTGGCTGTTAAACATTATATGCACTTTCTGCTGGAATGTTGTGAAATGTACACAGGATTTTGCTTTGCTCTTTGAAAGAAACTTAGCTAGGCTTGCTAGTCACTTACGTGCAGCAGTGACATGATGCCAGAAATTAAAGATGAGAGTTTGTCTAATTTGTCACTGTTATGTAAATTTTATTAGACTTTACATTAGAATCTGCTACTGATTTGGCCAGTTTTTACTAAATTATGACGTGATATTTACCTTTAAAAAAAATTTTTTTTTAATTTTTAAAATATTGTGTAGGCACTGCAATACCTGAGGAAGCTTTGTAACCATCCAGCGCTGGTCCTGACACCTCAGCATCCTGAGCACAAGCGCATCAGCGAGCAGCTCACCTCCCAGAATTCCAGTCTCCGGGACATTCAGCATGCACCAAAACTCTCTGCACTTAAACAGGTAGAAGCACGAAGATCTAAAGAGCCTTCTTTATTAGTTTATGTAATTGCCTCTCAATGCACAGGAATATTCTGGTGGGCATTGTGCCTTTTAGCACTAGAAACTGACCAAAAGCAGGTAGTAAAGTTGTAAGTGGAAACCCAGGACATCTGTAGATTGCCCAGAGAAACGGTTAGTTATAAGGTGACCGTAGTTAGATTTATGGGTTTAATTTGACAAGACAGGCTATTGCAGTACAGAAACCCTCAAATGTGTCAAATAACACAATCATTTACTTAATATAAAACAAGTAGAAATTAACTATGCAAGCATTAAATTAATATACAAGCAAAAACATTATACAGATACCCAGAAAAGACACCCTAATCAAGCGGTTATGAACTGTCCCTGAATATTGTAGTTAAAATACGTGTGGTGGCTTCATCATGCCTCGCGCTCAGTGTTGATCGAGTTGAAGTCGGAATGCCTATTTTCCGACTGCATCGCTTTTAGATCCTCTCTAACTCCTCAGAGAGACCTTTAGGTAGACCACCCCATACTGGATAGTAAAGACGGTATATTCTGGGGCGCACCTTTTGAAATCATGTACTTAATGTGGGCATCCCATGACAAGTCAGGGGATTTTTCAGCACCAAGCTATTTTAAAGGTGCAAACTCTACTAATTGCAGGTCTTGAGATAACAGGAGAGGGAGGGGAGGGAATGTTAAAGATTTGAATTATTATTATTATTATTATTATTATTTTTATTTTTTTTACTGATCTGCATCATTTAGTAAAAAAACAAACAAACAAAATATTATTCTAGTCGTTTCATGACAAATTACTTATTACTGACATCAGAGTTGAACTCTTGAATTAATTTTCAACATGCCATCTCATCATGTAGTTGCTGCTGGACTGTGGTCTGGGCTCGTCCGGCTCCTCGGATGTCAGTACAGAGGCGGTGGTGGCTCAGCACCGTGTGCTGATCTTCTGCCAGCTGAAGAGCATGTTGGACATCGTGGAGCATGACCTTCTGAAGCCTCAGCTACCTACAGTCACCTACATGCGTCTGGACGGCAGTGTGCCTGCAGGCCTGCGCCATTCCATTGTCTCCAGGTGACGAGCTTTTATAAATACGAGCTTGTACATCGATGTGTACACGCAATGTGTATGTTTCCAGTCCAAGATATTTACCTAGTATTAAGATTTCTTAGACGAGCCAGAATCCATGTTTATTTTCCCTTTCCATTCCTTGTGTCTTTACAAAGGAATAATTCATTTAAGCCGGTCATACAGTAGTTGAGCCAAATTCCAGATGGCTTACGTTTGAATATGTTACACGGGTGTAACTTAAGAGCATTGTTAGACTAACAGTACGTCGTTTTTCCCAATAAAATGGCATCTGCGATTTAGTCACAAAGATATTGAAAGTTTTTCAGAAAATGTGTGTTGGAAGGAAAAAAACGACATCAGGATTAAAAAGCCGCTTGATTAATACCCTGTTTTGTCTATTAAGTGGCCCATGGGTGACTCAGCAATTTTTGAAGGTGACTCAGCAATTTTGCAGGACAACTGCTCACCTTTTGCCTTTACCCCCCTTTTTTTTTTTTTTGTCTTGCAGGTTTAACAACGACCCATCGATAGATGTGCTGCTCCTGACAACACACGTAGGTGGTCTGGGCTTGAACCTCACAGGAGCGGATACTGTGGTGTTTGTGGAACATGACTGGAACCCAATGAGAGACCTGCAGGCTATGGACCGTGCTCACCGAATAGGGCAGGTAAGTCTGTGTGTGTGTGGTGCAATTAATCATTTCAAATGTCACTGGTTTTGGTAAGAAAAAAATAACCTTTGCTGCGTTTGGATTTCAGAAACGTGTGGTGAACGTGTACCGTCTGATCACTCGTGGCACTTTGGAGGAGAAGATCATGGGTCTGCAAAAGTTTAAGATGAGTATAGCTAACACCGTGATCAGCCAGGAGAACGCCAGCCTCCAGAGCATGGGCACAGACCAGCTGTTGAACCTTTTCACTCTGGACAAGGTAAGGGTCATCACTCTCTCTTCTGTTTTTGTAATCTGTATTATATTCCACTAACAATGGGAATATTAGTCCGAATAAAAATGCATTATATAAACACCGTTATTATATAAAATTTTATTCCGATTAAATGCTTTGTGCATGTAAACCTCAGCTTAAAGTTAATTTTGAAATCTCTAATGAGTGAGTTTCAATCGGATGAAAGAAATCTTGTCCATGTAAATGAAGCTATTGCCGCTGTATCAACACTGTACAATATGAACTCTTCACATAACCACAAGCATAAGGTTATGTGACCATTTTGCTCATCTCAGTTAGGGCATCTGTGTGCCCAAAACTTTCCTACTCACTCATGTCAGAGTGGGTACAAGTGAGCCCTCTCATGCTTCATACAGTGGGACTTTGTGAGGGGTTTCCTCTGTGGGAGTGAGAGGGATTTATTAAACACTCGTGCTTATGTCTGTACACAATAGTGTTAAGTTTTATACGCCTTCCCATATGTACATGTGAATTAATAACCCCACAAACAGGGCAAGGATCATTTGTACTAGACGGCACAGGGTTGTCCGCATAGCACAGTTTTAATAATGCATAAGAATATATTGAAAGGGAAATCCACATTTTAAATTTGTTTTTGAGTGTCAATAAAATAGCTTCTTATGATTTTCTTTATGTGAATCTGTCCAAGTATTACATTTATAGACCTACAAAGGCACTATATTGCATTGTTAATTTCAAAGTTGAAGGAATTTTATGGCCTCCCATGCATTATTTTATACGGACTCACTCTGATTGGGTGTCAAACAGTAAACTTTGCGATTAAATAAAGATTCTCATAATGTGAAATGTGCATATTTTGTCTAAAATGTAAACTACTTCTGTTGTTTCTAGGACAATAAAATTGACAAGAGCGAAATGGCGTCATCCTCCTCCTCCTCAGGGAAGGGCAGTATAAAGTCTGTACTGGACGGCCTGGGGGAATTGTGGGACCAGCAGCAGTATGAAGCGGAGTATGATCTGGACAATTTCATGCTCTCGCTGCACTAACCCAGCACACACCCTACTCGCACAGCCACCCTCTTAGGATCGACCACTTACAGACAATAATGAGTCATCATCGCCCTGAAGAGAATGAAACACCGTCTGGATTTAAAACATTTGGCCATATGATACCTTTTTAACGAAACATTTGATCCATTATGTCAGTCTGGACTTCACTTTGCTGTTCAAGAACTCGCACTCCATAATGCACGCTCTCGGACCCGGCACTGCCAAGCTGAGGAGGAACGCACTGGGATTAACTCATTTCCCCTCCAGTCTTGGTCCACTGATTTTATTCTCACACATGCTGTGGGATCTCCCTTGTATTCCTGATCATGAACAATATCCTCGACTAGTCCACCTGCACTTATACAGTCTTAAAGCTTACCTCGAAAGGCCAAACACCTGTCAGTATTGGATCTTAATAGGCATATAAGCCAATATACAAAACATAGGATTTTGTATATATTGTTTATTTTTGTAGACTGCACAGCCATCTTAACCAAAAAGGCTTCTGGAGCCTTGTATCTTGAACACCAGGGGACACTGTACACATACATAAACAAGGAGAAATGAACTGGAATGAAGAACATTAATCATCTTTTCCACTAGGGGGTGATATTATTTTATTTTTTTTCTCCCCCTTCCTTTCTGATGCACAGTGCCTGACAGTTCTCATCCATGTCTGTAGCTCAGTTCAGAGCTTCACCCCCGGCCTACCATGACGCACACTCGCACCCAGAGTAAATGTGAAAAGTCTGGCATGTGCAAGGGCACCGTGCTGACTGGAATAATCGGTCCTGGTCACCTGGCAGATATAGGATGCTCATGGAACCGTGTCGGATAGTTTTAAAAAGAAAAACAAGGACTTTGTAAATATGTCTGTAATTTGCCTTCTTTGCTTAAGCCAATAGAATTTTAATAAATTCTAATGAGCTTTCTTTTGATGCCTGTCTGTTCTTTAAAAAAAAAAAAAAAAAAACATTCAAATTTTGTCACATACACAGTATTTGAAGTGAAATGCTTATATGACTGCTGATGACCTAAAAAAATGTTTCAGTATGAATTAAGAATTTTACAAATTATAAATTTGGAAAAACTTTAGTTGTAAAAAGACTTTATTTCCATATTTCTCTATTTCTAATTTGTAAAATGTGCACAATAAAGCAACAAGGGTGCACCATGGGATTTTATACAAATCATTTTATTTATTTGTTTTGTAGGTTTTTGGTAAAATCCTGATATGCAAACAGGAGTATTTCCTGTAACTGACGAGCTACCGACATCCTCACACTGAGGCAGCATTCCAAACAACATGGACATGATTGTGTGCTTAAGGCAGTTTGCGTTGTAGCATCAGCACATCTTGCACTTTTCCTGTAACAGCACGCCCCTTCATGTTGTATTGCTTACTTACAGCGGTTCCCTTATTGCATGTGCAGCATATAAAATTTGGAATGGCGTCTGACGCTTACCGTATGTGATGAAGGATCTTCTTCTATGAGTCATGTTTTTATCATGTGTTCAGTGTACAGCAGGTCCTATACTGTTTGTCTTTTCTAGTAGGACACAGCTGCATACCTTCCATACATTTGGGAATTATTATAATAATGATTATTGGGCTGATCGACAGCTCTAAACCAAATACCAGCCTTAATCAGAGTTAGAAGCACAATAAAAAAGTGCTTTGTTCACTCTAGCTGTATGATTTCCTTTTACTGTAACTAAGCAGCGTGGACATGTTTTAGTATGATGATGCTCCTGTGCACAAAGCGAGCTCCTTGAAGACATGGTGTAGACGAATTCAGGTATCCTGCACATCTGACTTTAACTACACTGTACTCCAGGCCTCATCATTTGACATCACTTGGGAATCAGCATTTCACAGCTGCATTGGTTTAGTTTTGTATCCAACTTGTTTAATGAAGCGCTTAACCAAAACTCAAGTGCCTTATGATTCATCAAACCTCATAATTGTATTCAATCACAAATTAGATCAGATTAGACACATGGACATCGTACATATAATAGTATATTGTAGGTGGAGGTGTGGATCAGTTGTAACCCAAGTGCTCGGTGTGTGTGTATATGAGCGAGAGAGCTGTGCTTCTGCTTAGACCTTCTTTTAACATTGCTGTCTCAGCTCCTGGCTCCTTACACCATAACCCTTAGCAAGAGATTTATCCCTACAGACATTTAATGCTCCACTCACCATATTGGACTTGAGAAAGAAAAGTTTTTTTTGGCACAGCTGCTGATGATTCTTCATGTTTTAAAATAAATGCACATTGAGCACTGAAGAGGTTAATTAGTGGTTAGGATGTGGGTCATAAACCTATAAATGCTCTGAGTCTCATTAAATACACAGGCACCGACATTAATTTTGTAAAAATAAAAAATAAAATAAAATACAAGATGCATGTAATTATTAAAAGTTATGGTGTATGCTCATGCAATAAGGAGTTACAGGAAAAACACTGAGGCCATGCAAAAGACGACCACACTTCACAGCATCATACAACCATGTTTAATAAGATCTGCTTATTAGTACAGAAAAGGGGGAAATAATGAAGGTGGGAACTACAAACTTGAAGCAAGTTGTAAGCAATAGCAGCACTGCCCTCCATGTATTTTTGTTGTTTTTTTTTTTTTATCACAGTTTAACTACGTCAGACAAGCACAGGTCCAAATCAACAATTTCAAAACCTTGTCATGATAGAACCTGTCATTAGTTATAAATTAAAACAGGAAACGTAGAAAAAGAAATCAATCCTTCATGTAGATAGTTATATCAGGGTTTTTTCCCTTTTTTTTTTTTATATATTTCACATGACTGATACAAAGTGGGCTGCAGATCCACCCACAGAGAATGAGCATGAAGCACAGGTGAATAAATAACTACCCGAATCTAGAACAGGAAATATATAGGCATCTACAGAGAGTGTGAAACAGTCACCAGGACGCGGCATCTCTTTTGTCTTCTCCTTTTCATCGGCTCTTTAGTGACATTATTATTATTATAATTATTAGATTCCTTTAGGAACGAAGGGGAACAAAATTAGTGCAGTGAGCAAATGATGAAATGACCAACAGATACCAGTGAAGGCAAATTAAACATTCCAGGAGGACACTAAGAGGTTAGTATGCAAGCCTGGGATTAGGGAACGAAAAAAAAAAAAAAACAATACAAAAATGGGTAGAAAAAGGCAAGCTACATAGAGAGGACATCCGGTCTCGTTTTGAACTTAGCGCTGAAGAGCCGACCACAACACCAGAGCTGGAGCATTCCCTCTAAAAAGATAAGGCCGGCGTCTTTAAACTTTTTTTTTTTTTTTAACCTCTGATTCTTTAAAAGTGATCAAATATTAGTTTAACTTGAACAAACTAGAAAACGTGATGAATCAGTTGCATATCAAAGCGCTGACCGCTGTAAATACAGTACAGTGACAATCACAGTGGAGTCCAGGACAATGAAAACCAGTATATAGCTAATATTTACCCGGGTTTAGTCAGAACGCCGGGGTCCAATCGCAGGGCCGCTGATTGGCTAAGAGCATCAAAAGGCTTGCTCAAGAGCTCTACGATCTTTCCGCCACTCACGCCTGGTTCACGCTACATTATTTATACAACCCTAATGTTATGTTCAATCCCAGATAGACCAGATTTGGGATTTTATCTATGATTAGACCCCAGCACTAAATCTAATTTGTCAAAGTGGTTATCTTGGGGCAAAAAAAAATAAAAAAAAACAGTTAGTGTTCGGAGAACAAGCACGAATCCCAACCATACCACAACTATAAAGAGGACAAAATCGGTTCTGTCCTCTTGACAGGAGGGTCGGTAAACCCTAAACTCCGTTCTCCATGTTAATGACGGTGACGCAGGCCAACCGTGGGCATCTGCGAGCTCGTGTGTGTAGAAGAGGGCAAAACATCAGGTTCATTGGAATGTATTTTTCACTTCAAAGTGTTGCTACAGATGGAAGGTTTGGGAGTGAATGCTCTCAGAAAGGTGTTGTGATGCTCTTCAGCTCAGCACATCCTGGGCGTTTCAGTGGCAGTGATTAGAGTGGTAGTAGTTAAATCACTGTGGAGCTTCCACTGCATCACAACATTCACATCAAATCCGCTCCTTTTGTCGTTTTATTGCCCATTCAGTCCATACATTACCAATCAATCATTCTCCATTACCCAAAGACATCAATTCCCACTTATGAAAAATCCCCCCCCCCCCTTTATTTCTTGGTCACACTAACGTAAGCAACATCCGCGAGTTAAGACAAAAGCGTCGCATTTCAAAAATCTAGACATTTTAGTAACGTTACAAATGTTTTCAGCTTCATCAAATAAAATAAAAACAAAAAGATTTTTTTTAAAGAATTAGCATCATAAAATTAATTTATTCCAAGTAAAAATACAAAATAATATTAACGACATTGACCAGGTATGAAAGTCTCCCCCAGAAATAGCCAATATTAATGGTTGAGAAATAAGTCTGTAAAGAAATATGAAATAAAAAAAAGAAGAAAAAAAATATGTAAATGTTTTAATTCCTTTCTTTTTTTTTTTTTGCAAAAAATCTCTAAAAATAATGAAAAATTTCTCAGTATAAAGGCTACATTACCACTGGAAGGTACTAGCATGTAGAGTAGGTAAATACACAGTAGAAAATGATTTTAGTGAATCACAATGCTTGCAATGAAAATAAATCTGCAATAAAGATTTATGCGTCTTTTTTTTTCTTTTCGTTTTTTTTTTTTTCTTTTTCTTTTTTACAAACAGTACAAACAGTATTGCACATTACAACAAAGAATCGAGGTTATAGCCTTAAAAAAAATGGGACTAATTCAAGTCTTAGGTGAATAGAAGGCCACCGCGCTGCTGACGCACCTCGGGGGCTTTCGATCAAGTTACAGCTGAAACTGTTCGGATCTTTGTGTGTGTTTTTTTCTATTTAACAACAACAACAAAAAAAAGAACGTTCTTTCTCTCCGTTTTTTTTCTTCCTCTCCATTTAATCAAGAACCCTCGAAGATCAGTTTAGCTTAAATTAGATCAGTTAACAAAGTAGGGCAAATTCGCTTTTACAAAACAAATGGGCTAAATTTAAGAAACATAAAAAAGCTTTTTGTTTAAAAAAAAAAAATAATAATAATAAATCAATCACAAACCAAAAAAAAAAATTATTAGTTTCACTGGTCAGTAAATGACTGATTATAAATATACAAAACCAAGGGAAGTATCGTCAGTTGGCTTTTCAAGCACCTAATGGATGTCGACTCCACGTTTTTTTATTTTTTTTTATTTTTTTCCTTTTCTTTTTCTGGAGTAGGATTTTGTATGAACTCTTTTTCTTTTTAACACTGTGGCGTGTGGGTGGCGGTTCTCTCTCTCAGTTTTTTTTTTTTTTAACGCCGTGTTAATGTCGTCTCTCTACTTCAGCTGATTAAAGTTATAAAGCTCTAGCTCCTTCAGTTGCTTTTTTTATTTTTTTTTATTTTTTAAATCTTTTTTTTTTTCCTCAAAAAAATAAAATTAAACATAAAAGCAAAGTAAACATGACAAAAATAAAATTAACCATCTGTTAAATCATTTTCTTGCAAATTTAAATTAATATATTTTGTATTTGAATAAACTTACTTAGAAAATATTGATTTCTCTCCTATTATATTTCAAAATTGAGGTATTGCAAAAGATCACGTCAGTCAGAAAGCACACAATTTCTATTTCTCTCTCTCTCTCTCTCGCTCGCTCTCTCTCAACAAAAAAATAGCTGACTGATAGCTAACTATCTAGATACAAAGAGTAGTGCATAACAAATGTCTATTACAGAAAAGGAACAGATCTAGAAAACCCTTCTGGGTTGGGAAGGAAATATCACAAACCCCCCAGAATTCACGTCCATAAGGATCTTCATTGCTATTCATGATTAGTTTTCTTTTTTTTTTTTTTTCCATCAGTAAAAAAGTAGCTCTTGTTTTACATCTTTTTTTTTTTTTTTCTTTTTCAAAAGCGAACAAAGTGTTCCATCCTAAAGATGATGATTTAGGATTTAAAAACCCGATCCACGGTTGCTCCGGCTTTTTCCAGCTCGACAGACTAGTCACTGCTGGAGAAAGGGATGGGACGATTTTACGCTTCGCTCCATGCAACATAGCCACCCCCCACCCCATCGCCACCCCATCGCCCCCCCCACCGCCCGGCCGAGCTCGGGACTGTCGCAGGCTCGTGAAACCTCTCTCACTCTTAAACGCATCACATCAGCAGCCAATACTTGTTTGTTTTCTCCTAAACTCCCACTCGTCCTCTCACAAGCCCATGCCATAGTCTTAAAAAAATATCCACCATCATTATTAGCAGGTTGGTTCTATTCTTCAAGCTTTGCAGGAAAATCTGTGTGTATATAT
>JAQMYL010000038.1:9018197-9035903 GCA_030014365.1 Clarias pachynema
GAAAATCCATGCGATGATATGACTTTACCAAGAGACCGGGTATAGAGGGAGAACAGAAGAGGACCAAGTACTGAGCCCTGCGGGACACCAGTAGAGAGTCTACGTGGGGCAGATGTAGATTTAAGGTGATTCTGAAAAAATTCATGGTAAAAGTACATTTTCAATATAATTAATTTACAAATTAGTCTAATGTTCATGCTGTCAACATTTTTCGCTGTTGATCTTTTCTTGCCCTGGTACAGAGGTGCAAAATAAAACGTATGTAATCACTTTCTAATAATCTTCACCATTAACATTATTGTAAAGTGCTGACATTTTGTTGGTTAGTGTCGGTTTTTTTTTTTTTTTTTTTTCCCCTCTCCCCGTGGTAAACATTCAACTTTTTCTGTTTTGGCCAAAATGAGTGGGAGAGATGTTAGATTGTTTCATTTTAAATAAATAATCATTTTTGCTATAAAGTTTAAATTCTTCCCCCCTATGTTTGGAGACTTTTGGGACACCCGGTAGTTAAAATGTGTTAAATATATGCCGGTGCACTAATATCTGCCGGCTGGGAGTTTTGTTTCTCATTGTTCCTAATAAAACACTGTCTAGTGATGAATTGTAGGACAGCTGTGTTTAGATTTTCATCAAGAATTAAATCCTACTTTTTTTTTTTTTTTTTAAGGATGAAGTAGCTTTATAGGACCTTGGAGCACAAGACCAGAGAAACCGTTCTGATTTCAGTGATATTGAGTGATATTCAGTGACTAGCGATGAAAATGCGTTTGCTTCCTGTGGTGTCACAGCAGCATTGTATCGAACATGCACCAGGTTCCCACAGTCATGTGACTTCAGCCGTGTGAGAGGAGCCTTTGTTTAGGTGACTTGAATCCCTCTTTAGGCGCTACATCTAAATGGACTTTGGTACAAAAAAAAAAATAGCAAGGCATCAGTAGCATACATAATGACATGTCTGGTGCTTCCTGGATGCCTGCTTTCTGTATGTGATTTGCTTTAGTTTCAGCACATGATGAAATGTGTTAGGAATTTCACATGCACATTCACACCCAGTGGATGGCTAAAGGTATTTGGGTGGTTGCCCTTTTTTGTTTGTTTCGCAAGTTCTTTAAATATGCAAAACGCATGAAAAGGTTTAGATCTGACTGCATCGTTGCCCAGGTCAAGTTCAGACCAGACTCCAGATATAAATGCTTGGGGATCATAAAGAGCAAGAGATTTAGTAAAGCCCTCTTGATTAGGTTCTTTAGTGATACGGGATAAGAATAAGAAGTGGTTTTATTTATAGGTTGTGAGTACAAGTCCCACAGCTGACAAAGAGCCATTGTTGAGCTCTAGGAAAAGGTCCATGAAGCTCGACTGCTCAGCTTCGTGTGCATCCTCGGATTTAAATCATGATTGAAAGCTGACACTGTGTTCCCATGTTTCTAGCATCATAACACATATAAGATGAGCTTTTTATTCCATAGGGTTATTTTGTTCTAGTGTAGCTCCTTACACCCTTTCTGTCTGTGTAGTGTAACGTGTCTGCAATTGGATGAAAAAAAAAAAAAAGGTGAGCAGGATCACTTTTCTTGCCAGCAGATTCTATCTAAAAGACCCTTCGGGTTATAATCCTGCACATACTGAAATGTTAATGGTAATCTAGAGGTCTGGGACCTTAATTTAGAGTGTGATTGCTCTTCTCAGTAACAATGCTGATTGGAATGAGGTTTAGTGTCACAATCGAAAGTAGAACTGTTCTCCAGTGGGAACCAACACGCATGCTATAACACACGAGTCTGTAGGCACAGGGTTTATTTTAGAGGCTGTGGCTTTCAGTTCTTGGCACCTGATCCAAGACCGATCCGAGAATGGGTATTTATAAATGACACAGTTTTTTTTTATTCCTTGCTCAAAGTAAACCGAAGTGGAAAGAGAAAACATGACTGTCAGAATAAAAAAATGTAAAATGTAATTTAGGAAACTCCTATCAATGTTTTTGATACTCTTTAGTCCAGAATCATTATGGCTCCCTGTTGTTGAAAGCCAAGTCTCATCTACCTAAAGGCATTACTCTGTTATGAACCCCTGTTGCTTTGATAATGTGCTGTAATAAATGCACTCTGTGTTCTGCCTGTGGGGGGATAAAGTGCTTGAAGAAGGATAGAGCCGACGCTCTTGAGGTTTTTGTTGCTGCCATCCAGGAGTAACTAAAACCACTCCGAAAGGACCAGAGTTCAGCGCAGTTTGGAGGGTTTTTTCCCCCTCTAAGGCACTCAAGAAACCTGCTAATTACCTGCCGAGTTGAATCAAGTATATTTAAGCAGGGAAATCGCCCAATACTGGAGGACTGCTTACTGCAGTTTGAGAGAGCCAGTCACTTTTTAATTCTCAAAGTAGGAAAAACCCTGAAAAGGCTGCTCTGAAAAGTTGAAGTTTAAAAGGGTATCAAATGATTTGAGTACCAAAAGTGTACGTTGACAGAAGAGCCAAGTTTTTTTTCCCCCTCCCCTTTCTTTTTTTTTCAGTGTCACAACTCTCAGGGAATGTCCTGCCACTTTTTTATATACTGTACATGTTACAATAGTTTATTACTTACATGTATTAATTACATTATGGTAGCATTTTCTAAAAATTGGCAAATATTTATCCAAATAGGAAATTTATCAAACAAAATATCTACAAATTACAGCTTTTTTCCTTTTAACTAAAACTTTTATTCATATCAGTCAGGATATAAAATCAAATGTATACTGTGTGTACATACGTGCATAGTCATGTTCAGAAGTTTATACCCCCTCTTTTAATTGTGGGTTTTTTAGTTTTGTTTTTACATTTATTTATTTTGTGTGTGTGTAAATGTTGCAGAATAGGCCAAAATCCTTCCACAAAGATGTGAGGGACTGAAGGTCATCCAGGGAACGATTCCTTCAAGTTACTGCTATAATCAATTGAATCTTTTGGGATACATAGCAATTGCCCAAATATAATTTTTCTTTTTGGCTCCATTTTTGTTAAATAGAAAATGGCATGGCGGGAAAAAAAGTTGTTCGTCTGAGGTTGTAGACCCACTATGATCACAATTTTTTCATTATAATTGTAGACAAAACCACACAGAATTAAAAGAGGGGGTACTAACTTTTGAACATGGCTGTACCAAGACTAAGACTGGAAAGTAGGTTCGTAAAAAAGTGTGTAAAAAAAAAAAAAAATTCTGAAAAAGTACCAGTCAAGTCCCAGTAAAAAAAAATATTTAAAAAAGTAAGGTCTGTTACAGTTCCACTTTTTCTTGTCTTCTAACACAAATCTCTAAAGTTATATGACCCCCCCAAACAGTCTCTAGAGCTAATGAAACACAGTGGAAAAAATGTCCTTTTAATACACCTTGTCGATGAGGGAGATTAAAGGAGAATCACCTGACTGGTTTGTTCCGACAGGAAATTAATGATGTGCTCTTTTGAACACCCAATAAATCAGATTTTGTGTTTTTCTAATGATCTGATGTGCTTCACTTGCTCCAAAGCATAGACAGGTTCTCAGCAGGCCGTATATTGGCGGCCGTATCCCTTTTATTTTCGAGCTTAAAGACTGTGATTTTAAAAAATCGAGGTCCACTAATAGCCCGTTGACAAACTAGCTGACCAACACACATCGCTCTGTACCTTCCTGTTAGTGGATTCTAATTAATATCAGTGATCATGAAAACCTGCTTTTTCAATCAAATAAGGGACCAGGACAAACCGTTGTATAAAGTTGTGTATAAACATAGTGACTTATGGAATTTTATGTAGAATTTGTTTGTGGTAAAACAACCGCCACACCCCATTTTCTTAAAGCCTTTAATTTTCACAAATGAATGCAGAAACTGAAGGCGTGAGGTTTTAACGCACTATTTAGTGAAATCGTTTCTTTGTTTCCAGAAACAATGAGGCAAATTCTGATTTTAAAAATATGATTTTTATTCTATGCACTTGTTTGCCATGAAGTGATGTTTAATTGAATCGTATCAACATTAATATTTTATAGTATAACAGTGTTTTAATCAGTTCTTCTTCATTGCTTGGAACACAGTAGAGCATCACCTCTCTCTCCTCTCCTTTCTATTTTTTATTATAATTATGTCGTAACAGATCCGGCCCTTGGGTAGAACACTGTGTGCTGATCTGCTGCGTAAAAGCCAGGCTCTGATCCAGAGTGAAACACTGACATTACCCTTTGCTTCTGATCTACTTGACTCTAGGCTTGTGTCGAAATTGATAAAGGCTCAGTTTTCAGACCCATGCTGATTTGAGAAGAAGGTAGAGATTTAGTTGTTCGCCTGGTCTTTAGATCGATCATACTTTTCAGTATTTAGCTTGTACTGAGTGTAAACCAGAGGACAAGTCACTTATCTGTCCTGCTGTTTGACATTCTGCAGAGATTGATTCCTTCCCACAAGTTATTAAAGTTGCAATTTCTTATTTAGCCACAGTGACGCTGGCTTCCAGTGTAATATGATGAGGAATGAGCTAAAGGATCAGTTTCAGTTTTGTCTGAGGATTTTTCAGTTCCTTTATTCTGAGGCAAGTCACATTGTGTCGCAGCCTTCATGACGTGTTCCAAGTACATAATATGCCTCTGAGGCTTTTTTCTTTTTCTTTTTTTTTTTTACAGACAGAAGGTTGCCAGACAGCAGTATGAAATGTACATGATATAAAATACTTTGTGCTATTATGGCCAATGTTTATGATTACTATATGTCACACTGTACAAGATTGTCCTATTAAAATCTTAATAAACTACCTTCATGTCAGGTTATGTGGTGAACATTGTTTAACGATAGATGTGTGATTAAGGGAAACGATTGTGCTGAATTTACGAACTCGATCAGTTGTGATTATCTGGGCATTGAGAACATTTTGCATAAACAGAAACATTGTTTAAAGCAAGGATTGGGTAATATGGGTATTTTTCACCCATCCATTAGTATGGTTTGTTTTTCTTTTCCCAAAGCTAGATAACACACAATCCTGTGTTGTCCTGTTACTGGCTTTTAGACAAGCATCACAACACTCTCTTGCATTTTTAATGCTAAAAAAATACCTTACCAGGAATTGCAGTGGTACTTGGCCACATGTGAGCATGTTGGAAAGAGATCTTTTATAATTGTTTTGTCTGTTATCGCTAGTTTATATTTAGCTTATCACAACCATGGCGTTTTTTCCAGCTTGAGAAATTCTGAACATGAGCCTGGCCAGTCAGTTATCCTACAAACATGAAGGGGCCTGAAGAAATCTTGGAAAGAAAACTGAAAATGACATTCTCCTGGTAGAGCATTACACATGGAAGATTTCTGTTGGTCAGATTTGAGGCAGTCTGGGCCGTGCTTCCTGTAATAAGAGGTGGTACATTCTTGATCTAATGTTGGGACATTATTTTAATTTTAATAAAATAAAAACTAAAAGAATTTCAAATCGCATGAGCCAATATTTTATTCACGATAGAACATAGAGAACATAAATGTTTAAACAGAGAAATATTTTAATTTTATGCACAAATGAAATTTAAAATTTGATCCCTCCTACAGGTCTCAAAATAGTTGGGACAGGATGTTTACCATGGTGTAGCATCTCCTCTTCTTTTCAAAACAGTTTGAAGATGTCTGGGCATCGAGGTTATAGAGTTTTGGTGTTGGAATTGTTTCCCTGATTCTTGCCTGGTCGTCTGTGATGTATTTTCAGTTTAATGATTCAAAGTGTAAAATTTCTCACGTAACTTAAAATAACATTTATGTTCTCTATGTTCTATTGTAAATTAAAATATTGGCTCATGTGATTTAAAAGTCTTCTAGTTTTCATTTTATTCAAATCCCATTTCATCATCCAAACATTTCTGGAATTCGGGTTCTAATATTTAATAAAAAAACAAATCAGGTTATTGTTATTAAAATTAGTCTTCATTTGATTTTAGATTCTTTTAAGCCATGTTTACACCAAACCAGAGCCGTGCTGCGATAGCCGTGCTAGTCACGGTGTAAAATGGGCTTTACACTTACAAATAGTGTGTGAAATCCAATATGGAAACGGGAACTCCAGAGAATTTTGAGCCCTTGAAAAGCGGTCAATGGACCAAGAAGCTGAGAACCCCTACCTCAAATAGTTTGAAGTAAATGTCTTTTCTCTGTATGTTGTGTTTGTATTACGTGGTGTCTGTGCGTTATCAGACAGAGGTTTGCGTTTCACAGAGTGGATTGCGTTTCTGCTCTTCTCTATCAGCGGCCGTCATGAAGGAGGCAGAGTTACAGTAACAAAAGTAAGAGAAGCTTTAGGGGGGCAAGAACACATTGTGTACCTCACTCAGTGTCTGTTAAAATTTCACTTTGAACTGATATGTTTCTATCTGTTCATTTGGGAGAGATCTTTTGTCCAAAGGTATTTTATGCCGTTAACCCCGGTGCTTTTACGGTTAGGCAAAGTAATTAAACACAGATCCCAGAAGATATTCGCACCAGTGTTTTTTGCTTTATGCTGACTCCATTTCCCATTTGAGAGGAACTTTAGAACGTAGATGTGTTTTATGGCTTCACTCGATGATCTAACATTCTGGAGAACAATATTTATGATTGCTCAGTGTGTGCTAGCTTCTAGTCAGATGACGACACTCACGTTATTTGGTCTCATGGTGTCACCTCATGGCCTTTGGACCCAGCAATAGTAAAGGTTAATAGTTTGTCAGATAAGACTAAGGGTTGTTCTCCTAAGTCATACGAGCAGCCCTGCCATTCATGTTTAATTCAGAAGCGCTGGATGGAAAGAATCACCTGAGAGAATGAGTCGAGTGAGATGTGACCATCCTGCTGCACACGCTGGGGCGGACAAAAGCAGAGATTTCACCCCTGCATTATTTATAGCTTTGAATTATAAATGGAGTAGCATGCGATTGGGCTGCGGCATGTCCGACTCTCCACTAACATCCTGTAGCAGGCTGTTGAAACCTCAGCCCGGTGTGGGTGGAGATTAGGGAGAGAAAGGAGACTTCCCACTGAGGCATGACCTAAGAGTGACTTTTATCGTTAAAATGAGAAGCATGTTGGTGTAGATTTTTGGAGGGCTTTTCCCGTGTCACTTTCCTCTGCATTAGTTGGACTTTCTGTTCTTTTGAATACAAGAAGAAGTCAAAGTTTCCCTGATGAAATCATTATAGCTCATTACAACGGTGTATTTACATTGGTGTTTTTCTGAACATGCGCAGTCACACTTTATTTATTTATTTATTTATTTTAACCTGTCCAACCACATGTAATTCATTAATCAAGTCTTTAATAGAGCTGGCCTGCAGATTTGATACGTTGTCCTCTTTAATCGAGGTCATATGGTCTCCATCCGTACAAGAACTCAAAATAGCGTCAGCCTTACTGCCTGTCATCAGATGACGCGTCATTTACTTGGATTCAAGTTTTCTGCTCTCACGTTCTCCAGTAATTATTGTTTGGGTGGGGATTGTTGTTCACAATGGAGATTAATCACTGTTTCTATGACCCAGTGAGATACTAAATGTTCAAGGTTCAGTGGTTTTAAAGGAAAATGTAGGTGTGACGGTGCGAGAATTAAAAATAACCTGGGCTGACGTCACACAACAGGGACGGGGTGGATTGAAACAGTGGCATTTGCTGACAAGTTGTTGTTATTATGGTACAAACACTTGTTCAGAATCTATAATGCAAATGTAGTGGTGGTTGGTTAGCTCTGTTGAGTTTATACACACACAAATTTGATCCTTCCTTATAAAAACCCAGGGCACTTATAAAATCACGTGATGTAAAAAAAAAATTTCTTTTATACATTTTTATGAAGTTTTTATGAATTAAGAGTTGATGTGAGCAGTAGGAATGTTGTGGTATGACACGTTTGTATGTGGTATAATGTTTGGATTAAAATATCGCTCGATCATGATCAGCCTCAGATTACAAATGGTTCTGTATCCAGAGCGACTAACTTTTTTTTTTTTTTTTTTCTCATTACACATCTGAGCAGTTGAGGGTTTAGGGCCTTGCTCAAGGGCCCAACAGTGGCAACTTGGTGGTTGTGGGGTTTGAACCTGGGATCTTCCGAACCATAGTCCAATGCCTTAACCACTGAGCTACCCCTGGCCCTAGGTATCGTAATATTGTATTGTGTGGTCACTGGTGATTTCCATCCCTTTTGTATAGTATAATATAATCCGTCTGATGTCAGTATAACTCTAACAATATAAGCTGAAAGAAAAAGTGGATGCAAGGAAAGGCCTTGAGCCCAAATATATAAATATACTGAACTAGCATGACGGGTCCCTGGTTCAGTGCTCTGTGGGCCAAGTCTGGGCCAAATCTGACACATGCTTACATGCTGCACTCCACGCATGAAGGAGATGAAGAAAGAGAGAGATGGCTGAGAAACCGCAAGTGTGTAAAAAAAGATTTTTAGAGGTCATTTCCATGGTAGAGAGACCTCCAAAAGTTAAAAGCATGAAAAACAATGTAGAGGTTTCTCTGTGTCTGCTTGACATTAGTTTTGCTGTTTCACATCATCAACATGCCAGTGTTGTTTTGCCCCGCTTCCTAAACGTTGTGAAGACTAATCCCGGATGGTACCTGTAACAGCAAATTACTTGCCCACAGACATTCAGTTTACTTTCTAGTCTGTCAAGATATGCTCTCGATGATGACTGTCTAGTGCTGGTACCCTGGCTCTGTGAAACTGTCTTGTTCTCCCATTTCCTCATGAAGTCATTAGTTGGCTTAATATCATAATGGTTTTTGGTATAATGGAATGGGGTTTGGTTCAAGGAACATTAAAATGGGTTTATTTGACTTGATGCATAATTCGAAATGCTATGCTAAGTAATGTTATCGTCCTTGTTGCTCCCTGTAGTTTTGGGAGGAAAAAACAAGCATGTAATTTGTTTGATGGTTTATAATGATGTTAGTCATCTAACGTCATTGCCTTGGGAATGCGCACGTGTTTATGGGCGGAGAGCTGAAAGGAGGGAGGGGCGGAGTTTAATCAAATTCTTTGCCAGAATTGGTCACTCCCTCTCCTTCTTCCTCTTTTTTTTTTTTTTTCTTTTCTTTAATAGTGGTTTATTTGTTAGTACTCATGATCGTTTACTTTTGAAAGATTTTTATCCCCCTTTGTTTTGCCAGTCATTCACTCTGGTGTGAATTAGTAGATTAAGGTAAAAAAAAAAAAAAAAAAAATGTAATCAATAAAATGTTCTTCAGTGGAAAATCAACGCTATAAGGTACCAGAACGCTTGTCCAGTCTCTGACTCATCGTTTATTACTCTGAGCAAACTGCGTGCAGAAAAGGTGTTCCTGCCTTCAGTTTACTGGAAATGATGCCGCCGTATGCAAAATGAAATATTGCTGTGCTTCTGTTTCTGGACTGATGTATTCAACTAGCTTTTGTTCAGAAGGCAGGACATTGAGGTTTATGAAGTGACAAGAGAAACAGATTCGCCTTGATGAGCTTAATGATGCCCCCTCACCCCCCCTCCTTTCCTCCGGTATTTCACTTCATCAGGTTTCTTTTGTGTGATGCTGAGTTGAAGATATATTTTTTCGCTTGTGCTTAGTCACTGACAGAATGCTGGTCTGTCCTTCGAACGTTTCTCTGTAATGATGCTCGCTCTCATTCTGTCTACTGTTTTCTCTCTCCCTCCCTCCCTCTCTTGCTCTCTTATCTTTTATTCTTAGATTCCTTTTTTTTTTTTTATAGTGTTTCAATCAATCCTAAAAAAAAGAAGAAAAAAAAAGAAAGTCTCTACTCGACTTGGTACTTGAACAACTTCGGGTTTTTATAAGGTGACTTTGCTTTACTCGGATTTCTCTTCATTCTGATACCAACACATTGTGCTCAAAAGTGGTAAGGATGGACGACAGCTTCACCAAATTTACATGCAAATGTTCCTAATCCTATTTGAAAAGGGGTTATTTTCTAATGAATGGTTTTAGTTCTACCAGGTTTTTCAGGGTTGTGGATCTGGATAGGAGCCAAAATACCAACACACCCAGAACGCTACTGTTCTCTCTCTCTTTCTCTCTCTCTCCTCCCAAACTTGGCTGACTCGTGTTACAATTAGCTTATGTCTAATAATACATGCCAGTAGTGTTTCACGGGCATTAAAATGTTTCCTCTTTAAGTATTCAGTTTGTCTAGATCTATTTGAACATCCACAAGCGGAAAATTGTTTAAAAGTACAGAAAAAGAATGACGCACACCTAAATTGCTCAGTGATGCTTGTTCGAGATTGCTGTTATTACCAGGACAAATTCATTCTTTCTCAGGAGCATTTTTGAGTAGATGAATAGAAATCGCACCTGAATGTACATTTTTAACGTTCTTCTCTACCCTTGTGTTGCGCAGGAGTTGCTGGGTGTGTTTCGCCACAGACGAGGATGACCGCACTGCCGAGTGGGTGCGGCCATGCCGATGCCGCGGCTCCACCAAGTGGGTGCACCAGACCTGCCTGCAGCGCTGGGTGGACGAGAAGCAGCGGGGCAACAGCACAGCACGCGTGGCCTGTCCTCAGTGCAACGCCGAGTACCTCATCGTCTTCCCAAAGCTGGGTATGTGTGGTACACACCAATACTGAGTTTTAACCTCCAAACGCCGACATTAGGGACACGTGTTTCGTGGTGCTGGTATAGCCTTCTTGTTGATCCTTTCGTAGAGACGTCTTCTTTTGTAGAAACCTGGACAGTGTTTTAGTGTCGTCCAAGTTCATCCCTGCATTGACTCCCTCTGCAGTTCAAAGGTCACCTTCAAGGTCTTGTTAAAAGCCCCGAATAGTCAAGCGCCACGGTGTATTTCTGACCTTTTGAAGCCATACATTCCAGCATGGTCTCTCGGATCTAGGATTTTAATTACAGTTCACAAATCTAGGTTGAGGTCTCGGGGCGATCGTGCCTTTTCAGTATCAGCCCTTTTTTTTTTTAATAGCCTTTTGAATTTAATACAATGTGAGGACATTACTCTTTTTCTTTGTGTTTTATATATTTTTACTTATTATTTATTGTCCTGTTTTATTTTCAAATTTATGCAATAAGGGTGATTTTATTTTCTTATTATTGTCTGTTTGCCAACTGTGTTGTGTTAAACATGGCGCTAAAAATAAATGTTAACTTTTGCACAGTCACCCTGAGAGACGTCTGTGCTTTTAAATGAGTGGACTTAAGTGACACTAATGATCAGGATACGCGTACTCAGTCATACTCTGCACTTCTGTCATTTATCTTCGATACTGATATTAAAGTCTCATTCTGAAAAGGAGGAAAAAAAACTTTTATACGTATATCTTTTATATAAATTCATTGTCATATAAATCTTTCCTAGGGCATATAAAGTTTTGTAAATGGTTGTAGGAGCATGTCGGGTAAGAACGCAATAATACGCCTGCATGTTGGAGACTCAGAGTCAGAGCCTCGAGCCCCTGGTTCAGGGCCAAGGTTCGCTAAACCACAGTATACAGAATACATTACTGGGTGACTAATGCACAGGAATTTGACCTCCGTATAACCTCATGTTCATATTCCAGCGAAACCTCAAGTCGTAAACATATATCATGATGGGGTTTTTTTGTTTGTTACTTCAGTTAAAGATTTTCTTTATTCACAGCAATGCTCATTTGGTTGGAAGGAAGAAGAAAAAAAAAAAAAGCATTTCTTAAACCCTCATGTTGGCCAAAAAGGTTTAAACAGTCAATTCGGAGACCCACACACAAGGTCAGTGGATTTAAATCCTATTACAAGGGCAGGTGAAGAATATCTGAAAGAAGAGTTAACAGATCTCGGAGTCCCAGCTTTTAAAAAATAATTCTAAGGGCTGCTTAGGATTTACAGCGCAGCTTACATGGTAATGCAAAACGGGATATCGCTATGTTATGAAGGCCTAATCCATACCACTGTGGGTCCGGGTTTTTTTTTTTTTTTTTTTTTTTTCCCCCCCCACAGAGAGGTCCCTTAGTGAGCCTCATTTCTTTTATCCTTTTGTGATGAATGCTGAACGAGCCTGATTGTTCTCATCAGTTCAACTTTAATCGAAATATGACTTTTTCTTGTTTTTTTTTTCTCGATTTCCTTCATTGTCTTGGTTTGATTTTCCCTGATGAGAAATGGTGTTTGAGATCTCCGAGAACAAACACGGCTCCTCCAAGAGCGTCCATGATGAAGCGTTACTGGCACAGCGATCTCCTTAGCCGTCTCTGGTCTGTTTCAAACCACCAATAACTCTGTAAAAATTCCACTACGTGTATTTCATGTAGGTGAGCTTTCCTCTAACAGATTATAGTTTGACTCTGAGCAGGAAATTACAGAGCGCCAGACGAGGTTACCTTAGGTTATTGAGAGCTCTCCCTGTCGGAGTGAGCCACGATTAGGAGACGGTCTTCGTCCATCGTGGCAGTAAACAGGCAGCGAGCTATTTATAGAGGGTTTGCTGCGCTGCCCGACATGATGTGCTGTATCTGGTGGACACGACTAACACCTGCAGCTAATGTGCAGTCTGTTCATTCTGTCACGCTGTTCGACTCTTATTTATCCGCCTCACTTTACTTCTGTCGGTATCTGTCTTTCTCGCTCTCTATCACGGTGTCTGTTTTTCTCTTCTTTTGTTTTTGGTAACGGGACTGTCTCTCTCTCTCTCTCTCTCTCTCTCTCATATTCTGTCTGTTTTTTTTTTCTGTCACTATGTGCCTGTCTTTCTTTCTCTGTCTCGCTCGTTTTCCGTCTCTCACTCCTCGTCCTCCGTTAAACACAATTAAAAGGCTAATCTTAAGGGCCTTACGGTTATCCGTGCTCCTTGATTGTGTTATTCTTTCTTTTCTTTCAAACACACGTTTTGCAGAAGTATTATTTATATATTGATTGAAAGACAGCTTTGGATAAAAATAGAAATGCTCATTTCCCATGTACGTCTAAACCCAGACTGGGGGATTTTATTCTTCAGTCAGCAGATGTCGTCTCTGATTAATCCTCCACTCTAGATGAGTGCTTGCCAGTCTCAGTCATTTTTCTCTATCAGTTTTTATCCCCGTGTATTGCAGACGGTCTTTGTTCCTCTATGCAAATGGATCGAATAACCTTCAGACTGCCTTACTAAAACCCCCTTTTTGTTCTCTCTCTCTCTCTCTCCCCTTTCCCATTGTTCTTGTCTACTCGTCTGGCTGTGTCGGGCTCGTGTTAGTTTATTTCTGGATCATGCTGTCTGTATCATTTCACCTCCTCATCTGTGGCCAGCTGTGAAATTGCCCTGCATGTGTGCGCTCCATTCACCTTGTGAAAGAAAGGCAAAAGTGGTGAGATGAGGGAGACAGAATGGGACAATAAACGGTTCCACGTTGAAGCAGCCTTGCTTGAACGTCTGAGTATTTGATTTGGCACTTGAGGCAGATTTAAAGAACGAAAAAAAGAACATGCATGAAACAAAAAGCAACTTCGCGTTTTAATGAGAGAAGACGGATGAGATCTGACCAAAATTGAGTCATTCCAATTTCAAAGAAGAGCGACGCTAAAGCCGACATTGTCTTGTTTTTTTAGTCAGACGGTCTTTTAGGAAGTGAAGGCAGTGAAAATAATAATGCCACCTCCTGCGCTTTAGTCTCTATATGAAACCACTCAAGATCAGATGAACCACTTAAAACTTCTAAAATCTAAAAACAATCAGCAGCACCCATGATGCAGTCAGCAAACACAGCTGACCTTACTGATCCAGAGTGCTGACAGAAAGAGAAAGGGCCACATCCAGCGCTGTCAGCTTTATACTTTATTACTGCTCCGAGGATACACAGTGCATTAACTCTGTGCTGAGAGACGTCACCGGCAATGGCGTACGAACATGCAGCACTTACTGCGGCTCTACAATGTACAATAAACATTTTTTATCTTTTAAACTAGGCATGGGAATCACCAGTGACCACCTGATACGATATCATGATACAGAGATGCGAATTCAATTAATATTGTATCCTGATGTTATAAAAATACCAATTTTAATTCTTATGTTGGAATATTCAGATTTTGTTATAATTTTAAAAACTTGATCGTTTAAAAAAAAAAAAAAATGTTTTAACCTTTCGCTTTATTCATCAGCTTCACAACTGATTTGAACATGATAAATGAAACGTAGCCCGTTCCTTATAACGTTAGTTTTAACATTTTGTTTAAACATAAATTAACCTTAAATACCTTAGAGTTTAACACTTTAACTTTTAAAAAAAAAAAAAAAAGCTACATGAATAAATCTGTCATCCGGCATAATAATAATTATTATTATTTCTAATCAAATTTGGTGTATATAATTCACTCCTACCTCATGTGATGCCTGTGTGGAAACAGTTTAGCGTGTACCGTCTGTAGTATTATGTGATGTTCTACAGCATCAAACACCTCTTGTGCTGCCAACGTGCACATTTCGAGACTAAATCAGTGGCCGTGGTGTTTCGAGACTCGTGTTACCGTGTTTTGATGAGAGGGATTCGAGACAAATTCTTTTTGCATTCATGTCGCACCACTCAGAAGCTCGTGCACTCGGCACAGAATCGTAAAGATGATCAAGCTGAAAACCAGCCAGTTCCGATGACTGTAATATTGTCTCGATAACGCTCGATGTTGGAGTCCGTGTAGCACAGAGTCCTGCGGTGATGTTTCCAGTTTGTCCAGGAGTGTGTACTTAAGGAGTGGAATACCAGTGTACGACACCTCATAGGCAAACACCCTGCAGGAGATCCAAATATACATTTGCTTACTAGATATCAGTTTACACACACAATGTGTACTAAAGAGATCATAAAGGTATATTCGGGTTTTTAAAGCGAGGAGAAGGAAATTTTACTAGAGGGTTCGATTAGTTCTAATAATTATAACGATGCCCAATACTGCACAGAAGTAAAAAAAAAAATAAAATAAAAATTTGCGCATTTAACCGTTCTCTTGAAATATATGAGTTTAATCATCAAAACGTGGATCAGCAGGTATTGTCAGTGGTAAAATTCTGTTATGCAAAGCTGCATGACTTTAAGACATGACCAAACTACTACTGTGTATACATTTAAACAGTGAGCCTGTCGTGTAAATATGTTTAAGAACCTCTTGGTCTTCTGACTAAATGAATGTACACTTCACCTCATTGAACAACTGTATCGATTGTCCCGAGTGCTGCTCTATTTAATCGTCTAAAAGAGCATTACTGAAGTTTCACATGGTTCCTGTCTTGCTAATGACTCAGGCCTGAAACACGGTTCATGCAAGTACACGAGCACAAGTTGCTTGACGATGCTTAGCCCAGCTGGTACCAACGCGCATCTCTGGTAAATATACTCAACATGCACTGTCGCTAACTATGAGCGCTTACCATGAGTGGTCAAGTGGAGGCAAATAAGAAGAGCCAATCAAGCACAGTGCAAAAGTGAATACTTTAGACCTTTTCCAAAGTTAGGAAAGTTGGAACTAGAATTAGTCTACAACTAAAGTTTTTTTTATATTTGTATAGCCAAGTTTTTAAATATATTTTATTCATTTTATTTCCTAATTTATTTCTTATTGATAATCTTTTTTTATTTTTGTAAATTTTTTAAGGTAATGGGCGGACGTATAAGCATTTCACTGCACTGTGTATGACTATATGTGACAAATAAAATTTTAAAGTGAAAATTAACTGCAAGAAGATCAGCTTTCTTTATATTCTTTCATGATATAGCACTCCTAGTGGCCATACTAAGATTGCAGCTCGCAGTTGCATCGTGTTAGGATTTTTCAGGCGACAAACGCAACGACACGTTAACCGGCGTTGCTTTGCTCAAAGCATCCAAATGTGCAGACTTCTACGAACCATGTTTCAGGAATAGGATTTAAACTGGACTACAGAAATCATTTGTTGACGTCCGGGAAAAGACTTTGCTAAGCAGCTTCATTTAGACTCCTGCCAATAATTTTATATATATATATATATATATATATATAAAAAGTTTAGCTTCCTCATTTATTAGTTTTGTTTATTATATCTTTGGTCAGATTATACGTAGGCTTTTTTGGGAGACCAAAAAAAAAAAAAAGACATTGAGGTTCCCTGTGTCTGTCGTCAGGTGGCCAATATCGAGGACAAAAAGTTTTTTGTAGACTGCCAGCTGCTGGCACAGAAGGGCTGGAAATACTTTTTACTTGTTCCATCGGTCCGGGAACTCGGTGGCTCAATATTGCACCTGCTATTAAAAAAGTAATCATTTTAATTATGTAATCTGTGGCCGGCGGTAGAAACAATTGGCTCAGCTTTTTTCCTTTTTCTAATAGCCATTAGGGCGGATTCCCACCGCACCCCCACCTCCCCACAGTGCCACGCTGTAATGCGAGAGACAGAGAGAAGGAAGCATAGATTCCAGCACCGTCATCAGAGATGGATGGATCTTCATGTTGGATTGATGAACTTGGCACAAAGTGGCTGCATTGGTGATGTCTAAAGGCAAAAGGCCGTCCAGTACTACAGAAATACTTAGGAGATTAAATTAGACTTCCTCCAAGTGAATTAACATTACAAATGAAAGACGCAGTGTTATCTTGTGTCTGTTTCTCACCTTTTCCTGTTTAAATCCTTCTACCTCTTAGATTTCACAGTTTTTCTTGAGTTACAGTGCCAGTACCGATATATTAAGTGACTCATGGAACTGGTAGCTTTATTTGACCGCTCATGGTAAGCGCTCATAATTAGCCACTTAGACATGATGAATATGTTAGTGTTCTCTCTCTCTCTCTCTCTCTCTCTCTTTATGTGGCTGTGGCAGTGAGAATAGGCGTCAGTTCAGAACTGTAGACTTGTATACTTGAGAGAGAAAAAACAAACACCTATTTAAACGTGTAATGTGAACTTATGCACGCGGATGGACCCGATGCTGCGGGACTTTTTTTGTCACTATTGTGGAAGGAGGATATAAACTGAAAGGGAGGCGCTCACCAGTGTCGGGAATGCTCGGTTCTTTCCTCGGCAGTCTGTAGTGCCATGGCAACAGTGCCACACAATCTGCTTTTTAAAGGGAAGGAGCAGCCGGGAGTTTCATTCAAACCGGCCTGCGTAAGATTAACAGCATCATGTCCTTGCTTTTCACTTGGGCTGGGAAATTTATTTTATTCCTCCAAAATACATTCAGAGGGGTATTCCATGAAAGTAGCTAAATAAAGCCAGACTTCCGCGCAAAAGTGAGACTCAACTTAGCGGCATCTCCAAATTAAGCCTCATGTCGTCCCACAAACGTAGCTCAGCTGTAATTAATCGAGGTTTATTCAAGGCAGGCTTGCATAGTCTCACTTTGTGCGCGCGCCCGCGATATTTAAAAAGCTCAAATGAATGGATGAACGAAAAATAGATCCGAAATGAGCCAGACAGGTAAAACGCGGGCAGTTTTTTTTCTCCGCTGCTGAGCAAACGCTGCTCATGGAGTTGTATGAGGAATACTCAGACACAATAAATAAATATATATTTTTTAAATATTGTTTTGTTTTTTTTATTTTTTGGGAAAGTGTATTTTACATGAAATGATGTTATGTTAATGTTTTTTAAAAAAAGTTACTAATTAAACCATCTCTAGTTCTGAAATGCCATCTGTTCTGGACAATGTGAATAAAGGAAATAGTGTCCATTTTGAGCATGTGTTTTATTTATCCACCACTACATGAGCTGGGGGTTGGGGCTCAATGGTCACCAGTGGCTTTACATAAAATAA
>JAQMYL010000038.1:9062906-9083146 GCA_030014365.1 Clarias pachynema
AACTTTTAGTTCTGAAAGTTTAGTTGCACACCTTAGTGTTTTTGTATAATTATTTATTTCAATGTGTGCCTTAGTTTACTTAAAGTACTTTAAGTACTTAAAGTCATTTGAAATACCCTTTTTTTTTTGTTTGTTTGTTTTTGCATCTGAGAAAAGGCTTTAAAAAAATAATGTATGGCACTGTAATGCACTTAATTCATCTCAGTCAACTTTAATACCCCTAGCTCACCTACGCCGGTAGGCTCATCACTGTCCGGAAGTACGGTTCATCATGATTCACGCTGAAAAATGACATTTTAACGTTTAATTTTTTGCCGGTCCTCACGGAAGCTTGCGGACCTTACAGAACTTCGCGGAACGTCAGCGGGCAGTCGCGGCGGCTCATGGTGCCAAACACCGCATCTCACCGTGAGACAAACCGCATAGGTGAGACAGGGGTATAAGCTATTCCTTGTATTGTGAATAATGACAATGTTTATTTTTGATTAAAAAAAAATCAAAACTATTTACACAGAGGGGAGGGATGAGAGGTACTTCGTGCTCCTACATTAATCACGGTTCTACAGCCAATCGGGGGCGTCTGTGAGCTCGTGCACGCGGAGGGAACGGATAGCGCTGTATTTAAGAAATAAAAAAAAAATTTCTAAAAAGAAAACGAATTAATCTTTCTCTTACATATTTTACATTGCTGTTTAATTAAGCAAAAGTTCATGTATCCACAAACAGATTCTGTTCTTAGGAAGCATCTCTAATGCAAACGACGTTGGAAACTAATTAAAACATCACACTTCGATTATGGGGAAAGAAGACAATTTCAAGTTCCAGCAAAGGCACGGTTTGATTATTTTTCCCCCAAATACAGCATGTGCCAAAATATACAGTACTGAAACTCGTGCATTTGCGTTTGTCAAAGCTACAGCTGCACGTGTTCCCGGTAGTGAAAAGGAAGTTGTGGTGTTCAGTCGTTGTTGGAAATGGGTCTCTTGACGGAGGAAAAAGTATTCATAAGTTACGTACTATCTCCGCTCATACAGAAGTGTTCATGAATGGATACGGAGTTTGGAAAAGGTGGCAGAATGATTCCCTCACGTACCCCCCATCTTACACCACCTGATGCCTATTTGTGGGGAATGTTAAAGGAGAGTGTGTTCAACTGTGAAGATCCGCCAAGAACCGTGCCTGCATTACAGCAGAAAATCGTCTCCTTTCGCAGGAGTCTGCAGCGACCTTTGCTCCAGGA
Organism: Clarias pachynema; assembly: GCA_030014365.1. Lineage (NCBI taxonomy): Eukaryota > Metazoa > Chordata > Actinopteri > Siluriformes > Clariidae > Clarias > Clarias pachynema. The sequence continues at coordinate 9,064,147 of JAQMYL010000038.1, forward strand.
TATGTTTGAGAATCAATGATATGGACACGGTCTACAGCGAGGCGGTACACACACACTATGAACACTAACATTACGCATACCGTGGTAAATAAAGACAAATAGTGTGTATGTCAGGTTTTTTTTTTTTTTTTTTTAGGAGAAATAAACTCACATATGACAACATGGTAATATCTTTCATCTTTACATTTCAGTACTGTATATTTTGCTGCATATTGTATTTTCCATCCTTGGTTGATTAAATAAATAACTTTATTTAATTATTTTTTTAACCTGTGGGTTTTTAGCATTGCCAGGGTCAGCAAAACCTGAGTTATATTATGCGTCACTTAATGTGCTGTAGAAGCACTAAGGAACATTTAAAAGGAGTTACAGCTGAATGCCAAAAAAGTGTCACTCTTATTGATTGGTAAAGTCAGAAATGTTACATATCCCATGTCTGAAAATGGCTTAAAGAGTCTGAGCTGTGCTGAGCTTTTGCCTTGGGAAACATTCTCCAGGTTCACTTCTCCATGTGCTATTCACAACTAGTAATTATTTTCTACTGCATTTAAGAGTGAGTAAAAAAAATGTAAAAAATAAAAATAAATAAACTGTCAGAGAGCAGGATTTGTATATTATAGTAAATGACCTATTCAGTCACGATAATTTTTATTCCTTGATAATTCTACACGCTTTTCTTGACACGAACCGCTGCAAGACGGTTAAAGAACTGAAAAATACTTAATTCAGAATGTGTGCGCTAAAGGGAAATACAAAAAAATAAAAAATAAATAGTGTGTGGTCCAGCTGATGTTGACTTTGGATTGTGAAAGTTTCACCTCTGAGAGGGGAGAACACAGCTGCACGATACATTACACAACCATTAGCCGGTAATGCTAGAAATCCGGGCGAAGGTTGCGTGTGTGTCCTGCTGTGAGGTTATAAAAAGTGTGTGAGATGTGCATGGGGGCCGAGTGACGCCCCGGCGCTTACCATCCGGCACCTGCACCTCCCTGTAGCGAATCAGCTGGCTCGGGAGGAGGGGCTTGGTGTGAGCATGCTCAATCAGCGTGTCCTCCAGCATCTGCATCATACTGAGTGCAGACTACAGAAAAAGGCACAGATGGAGAAAATGATTCAGAAGCTGCTCATAAGCTACCGAACATCCAAACATAGTAACTGACCTCAATCAAAGTCAGCTTATACAAATACACATCTGTTTGTCTTAAATAACCACCCAAATGAAGAACTCAGAAACTAACTATACATATACTATTTTAGATTTTCCTTCTCTATAAACCTCAACCTTCTGTTACTTGAGACAGATGTTTATTAAAAATTGCCATTTTATAAAAATGCTAGATGCCTGGCAAAATCAGTTTTTTAATATAAAGCACTAAACCTGCTCGAAATAAACCTGGATTGCTATGGAAACAAAGCAGATTTATAATTAGCGACCCTGGAGTTGTTAATTATTTAAACATCCAGGTTGTGCATGCTGGGGTATATTCTCCTCAGGTGTGTCCTTTTCCCTCCAAATTACCACACGCTCAGGCCCTTCACCACACTTCAGTTTTCTGAACATTTCAACTTAACTCACATAATTGCTACGTGCCATCTTTAAACTTTATTTCATAGTTATATTTCGTTGCTTCTACTTTGCTTTTCCTTGGTTGTAGATTGTTTCAACATGGAAGTTCATTCAAAAACATTTATTGAAGTATTTATCTTTATTATCTCCATTGTTCGATACCACATGCACAAAACAATGTCAAGTTAATTTAAAAGCTGATAGCTAGATAAGAGCTGTTGGGCCATTTGTTTAATTTTTGTTTTGTTTAACCATTTCGATAATCGATTTAGGTCATCTAGGTTGATGCTGGAACTGCCGTTGTCAAAACGCAAACGCTGGGGTGACCGGGCAGTCGCTGTGGCTGCCCCAAAACTGTGGAATAATCTGACTAATGAGCCCGGATCTGTTATAGATCTTTCCACTTTTAAAGTTGAACTGAGCACTTATCTTTTCTTCCTGGTGCTTAAAACAGAGTAGCATGGTTTTACTAGTTTTATTGTTGTTCGATTTTACTGTTTTGTTTTGTGCTGTTCTTAATATGTGTAACGATTTCTTTGTAATTTTTATTTTTATGTTTTTGTTTATATTGTGAAGCACTTAGGTCAACCTGATGGTTGTTTTCGTGCTATATAAATAATTTTATAATAGTCGTTAGTTGCAACCCTACACAAGACGTATTTATTTATCTGGATCAGAGGGTGGCCGGATGTCAGTCACATCTCAGGAGAGCTTCTGCAATGCAGTGAAAAGCTGCCTTCTTACTTCATCTCACACACACAGTCAACCTTTACAGGTTTTAAACCAACCTGTTTGGTGATGTTGCCGTGCAGCAGGGCTTCGATGTGTAACCGTGACAACAGCTGAGGTATGAAGGCCTTGAGTCGGGGCAGAGTGACATCTAAAATAAATGACGACATTTGCAATCAATCACTGAACCATTCTCAAACATTACCTAGACATAGCAGAAAAACAGGGTGTCATTACTTCACACACACATGGCGGCAGATCCCTCAATACATGCTAATCAGCAAACAATTTTTTTTTTTTGCCGCACATAATTCACAACAGCACGTTCGCACAAAAACACACAGTATAGAATGGCCTACTCTAAATTCACACAGCGTCTGACCCAGATTCAGACAGAGCTGAGTAACTCAAGTAGCACAAGATGAGTAAATCAACAAGAGACAAGGAGAGATCATATAACTAGGGAAGAAAAATGAGAAGGTAAAAATAAGAGAAAATAAAAATGGATAGTGCTGTTAACTTGAGGGAAAAACCCTGATAAAGAAATTGACACTGAAGCACAGAATAGAGGGAGAAACTCGATCTTGACTAAGAGCTACAGACATCATGACAGCCCTTAGCAACAGGAACAGAAGGAAGAAATAAAGAACAACCATACAAAAAAAAATCAATGTTGATGTGTGTAACGTCTGCTTTTAAATTAAAAACAGCCACACTGGCACGTGGCTGTCCAAAGTTTGTAAGCTCAATTTTCCTGTCGCTATTCAGATCGATGATTCATACTCGCCAGCATTCTTACACAACGACGACGTGTGTGTGTGTGTGTGTGTGTGTGTGTGTGTGTGCGTTTAAGTCACCATCCAGTGCTTCTTTGAGCTCGTCTTTGGTCCAGGCCACCTCGGTCATGAGTAGCCGCAGGTAGTACATGGCATGCTGGTGAGGCTGTTCCGCCCGGAAATTATTCAGAGACCTCATATACTGCGAATGGAACAAATACCATCCCATTAAAAATACAGCAAAACCCAGAACTGCTGCAAAACTCATGTACTCATTTTGTACAAGCTGAAAAGATTAGAAAGGCTTTTCAGTTCACTAACAGTTGTCAGTTTGTTTAACCTGAACCTGTGGAGTTCTTTTAAGGCAACAGAAAAAAATATTTTAATAAATCAAAGGGATATATTGAAAATACAGCTTTTGAAATCTTGCATGGTGAAAATTTCATGAAAAATCCCTAAATGTGGGTGAGGTTAAAGTAAGAGAAAGCTCTTTACAGCCAAGGATCCTATTAACTGTAAAATCTACTTTGTTATTTTACAAACATACTAATAAAAACGTGCACATTATCGAAATGTGCACAATAATATTTTGGCTGCTTATTGCATTCAGAACGATCTTCTGTATTTCTGAACTTTTCACACATTTTAAAATTTTTAATAAAACTGTAGTCATTAAAGACATTAATTTTACACAAATTACTCTCATCATAAAAAAATAACTCAAATCAGCCCAAGTTCAAGCTGAAATAAATTCCACTACAGTCTACACCACGTGTCCCGAGTTAAATTTTAAGATGGTCCGGTCGATAAAATTATCGATGCCCAAATTTCATGTTTGTGTTAGGATTCAGATCTTTATATATGCAGTCATTTTAAGTCTATAAAATAAGCAATTTAAAATATTACCATCATTTCAAAAATATTTATTTTTCCACTTTTTCGGTAACTACATTAAACATGTAGTTGAACTTTGAAGGTCTTGTATATTTCCTTGCTATTTGTATGGAATACAGACAATAATATTTAACGAATCTTTAGTGAATCATTTGCATGAAGATTCTGGGCTGTAAATGATGGTGAAAGCACTTTAGTTGCTTTCAGTTCAGAGATTTTACACGCCCTTGTCTCAGTATGTTGCGGATATGTTTGCTCCAACAACCTGTGTTTGGCACTTCAAATGACTGCTTATCATCATCACTACAGTTTCGAAACATGTATGAGAAACTGCTTTTAAACTTGCAGGAAGAATAAACATACATTGATCTGTCCATTCACCTTCGAAGGTTCGGTTTTCATAGCCTACTTTCCTTTTTTTTTTGGAGCCAGTCATGCTGTGTCACGCTTCTGCTTCTGACGCACACACGGTCTATATATGGGAAACTATTGCATTAATTGGCTCTGTTGAGTGATGCGTATAGCCATGTCCACCTCAAGGGGCAAAAAGCACTAGATTGCTGGTATATTAATTATTATTTTATCAGAAAAACATCAGGGTTGATAAAACTGTCACTCAGTCTGGATCAAAGTCTGTCTTTGAGTGATGCCTCGTCTACTACATTGACATAGGGACAAAATGTAAGTGGGTACAAATTATATGGGGAAACTTGGTTAGCTAATTCAAACTGGGCAATATGTATTCAAAGGAGCTGTTGCATCTTTCTTGCTAATAAGCAGTTCTTCTGTGTAGACCACTTATATGTGTCTGCCATAAATATTACTCAGAGATCAGACCACATGCATTTTTGATGTTATGTACCGATTGGAAGGGGTTTAAATTGAGGGGAAAAAAAGCGAGCCCTTCTTACCGCCTCCTTGATGATGTCAAAACGTTTCTCGTCGATCTCAAACGTGGCCATTTTCTCAATTATCTTCTTCAGCAGGATATGCTGCTTGTCATTGTAGCCCTTTACCGAAAGCTGTAGTAGAGACAGTATGATAGTGCATGAATATTTCACACCCAAGGCAAATGTGTGCATGTACATGTACGAGGAAAAAGTATAAGAGTTTTGCTCTCTTTGCTGTGAGATGAACACTGCTATTGTAAAACTAGCTGTGATGCCTGAGAGCCCACACAAGCTCCAGTCTGGCACACGGTCCAGAAAAATAATCATTTTGTTCAGCAAAATGTCAACCGGTCATTATAGGGAGGAACCCAAGAGATATACTCTCACACACAGCTAAGAATTGGCATCAACCAACTGCTGAGGAAGTGGGGACGCGTTTATAATTACAAACATGATAAAACTCCGGAGATAATGAATATTCAAGGCAGCGAAAGAAAAGCATGCAAAGCACAAAGTAATGCAAACAGATGGCAAAATGTCACATAACACAGACGCCATTCACTTCATTTCCTCTTCAGCTGCACAAAACTCGCTTCCCTTAAACCACACTTCAGCAATTTGACGACAATAAAACTACAAACAATTTATAGATTTATAGCTAAATCATGACATGAAATCACTTGTACTATTAAACTGACACACTGGGCCTACCATGGCTAAACATTACTGCAACTGTATTACAGTAGTCTGCATAATCATACGTGCAGAGTTAGTGTGTTAGTTTGCCCGTTAATCAAGAAAGAAAGTTACTAGAACAGAATATTCTACAACTTCTACAATCATGGGTTCAAACCAATGACCATCATGAGCACAAATGGAACTGTTAGCAGAGCTTCCCTTATTACTGATTACCAAGAGAAGCTCTGCTCACATGCGCTCGATTGTGAGAATAAAATTAACTTCAAGAAATTCTACATCAGCCTGATGAATACCACTATGATGAAAACCCATGAACACCACAGGAACGCAATGATCTGACCACAACCCAAATGTACAGTATATAAACGCTCAGGTGGCTGTTTCTTAAAAGCTTATCAAAACAGATCTTGGGTGTTAATAGTACTGATATATTAATAGAGTATCAGTAGAGTGTACACAGAATGGTGCAAAAAAATAAAAATTCAACAAGCAACTTTCATCCGATGATAGTTTGTGAGGAAAAGAGTTGCTGAGGGAGGTCAGAGGAGAATCACCAGACTGGTTTGAGCTGACAGGAAGCCTACAGTAACTTAATCACACTTGGTGACAACTCATGGTAAAAAGAAAAGTCTCTCAAGAAGCACAACATGCCACGGCCGTGCTTACGGCAGAAGAGCTACAGCAGACCACCACATTTGAGTCTTCAGTGGACACCCAAACTGGACAAAAGATTGAGAAAACTGTGGGCCTACACCCAGACAGCTTCAGCGTGCCTGGCATTCGCACTTGCGTAAACTAAACTACTATCTGAATGTTGTTTGTTGTTTATTGCACCATTTTATGTACACTCTAAAACAGGGCTGTCCACATCCAGTCTTGGAGGGCCAGGGTCCAGCACAGTTTGTAATTCACCAGGACTTGACACACCCTTAGCCTGGCACTTAAAAGATTAGTTGAATCCGCTGAGCTTGAGCTGAAAAAATTCCAAGCTGTGCTGGACACTGGCCATGCAGACCTGCATTTGAACACCTCTGCTCTAGAGACTCTTATTTGGGTAAATCTCAGGAGCTCAGCAGTTTCTGAAACAAGATTATCCAACAGCCATTGAGAGATCACATTTTTCCCCGTTATAAAGATCTTCACGAGTATCTGTATGATTGTATGCAATTGGCTCATGAATGAACAAGGGTACAGGTGTTCCTGTTAAATTTACTGGCTAATACATCAGCACCAGCACGATGAACTATTGCTCATTAATAAAATGTGATTATTGTATTTAGGCACAAAAGCATGATCACAAATTCAGAGTAATTTTACAAATAAATATACATTTTTTTTTTTTTTTTGATGAGCCAGCATGTTCTACAGGTGTTTAGCACAAAAAAGTCAGGGCCAAAATAAAAAAAAAATTTGAATCATAAACTAAATAGCTCAAGTAACTTAAACAAAAAAAGAAAAAAAAAAAGAATATTCTATAAATTTGGGCAAAATCTCAGAATGTTGATTAGTGTATACAAACTTGCATCTTGCTTGTCGTAGCCAAGAATTAGAATATTAAAAAGTAAACATTACACAACCACATAATACGTCACCTATTCTAAGGACTCCCTACAGCAGTAAATACAACAATATGGCAGCTGATGTGTAGGTGACAACAATTAAGTAAATGAACATGGTCTGGTTGGAGAGGTTTTAGAAAATAAGTATTGAAATGAAAATGGATTTCCCTTCAAGTTGTCTTAAAGATGCTATACACCACTGTGTGAAACTAAGATAGACGGTCACATCATACAATGGAACAGGAGTTTAAGCAAGAAGGGCCACATTAACTCAGCTAGTGCAGACGGTTAGGGTTTCATTACTTACCTCTCACACACCGACAAGAATATAAGCAAAGGATTTGGAAAACCAGTTTAGCACACTACCAAAGCCACAAGCATCCCTACACCTTTCCCCTGCCACACATGATGGGTTAGTTGCCGTGCCATACTTACAACGATGGCATTCATTCCTGAAGCTATGCCATAGCTCAGCCCTGCCAGTCGGGCTGCATATGTATACTCTTTTATATCATCCTTCAACAACCTGAGAAACAGGTACGTCATGTTGCAGTGCAGGGGATCTGTGTATAGGTAGCGACTAACAAGGGAAAAAGAAAAAACAAACAAAAAAAATATGTTTGTTGGAAAAGAAATCTGTCAAAACAAAAAGACACAAATGACAGTGAAAACAGGAGACGAGACAAAAAAGGAGGGGGGGGAAAAAAAAAAAAAGTGTTTTTCTCTAAGAGTATGTATATGCAGCCTCAAAACCGGCAGAGCCAACAAGGGCGGATGCAGAAACTACCTTCCACGCCAGCAACAAGGAATGGTTCTGGACATACGGCATATTTTAATGTTTTGCCTGCCTCAAACACACATGATTCAATTATCAGATTAATAGGTAACTCATTAAACCAGTTAATAAACCTTTCATGAGGTAAAGTGGGTGTGAAACATATATTAATATGCACTTTAGAAAACGCCCTCATGTCCTTCTGGCAATGCAAAAAGGTTGCCAGTTTGGTATCTGGTTATAACTTGAGACAACAGGAACTTTTAGCATCTCCATTTTTCACTCTCACCAGATTTTCAAACAATAACCGAACCTTAAAAAACTAAATAAATAAAAACTTTAAAAAAAAAAAAAAAAAAAATTTTTTAAAGGAATGTTTTGCTAAATCAGTAGAGTTAGCTAAATTAGCTAGATTAACCCGCACATTAAGTGGTCCGATTTTAATATGTCAGTGCTAATACAGTATTCTTAATGGAAAAATGTGACCTCTCCACACTGTGAAATCGGATTAAAACAACTATTTGTATAATCGGATTAAGTCACCCAAGAGCGGTCAACTAAATGGGAATTCCATCAGAGATTCAGATCTCAAACACTGAAAACACCTGCTGGCTTCTTATATATAAACTTCCAAACCACCATCTGGTCCTTCTGGACAGCGCTTTAATGAGAAGAGCGAAGAAGCAGATTGCTTTGCGCAGCTGGGTAGCATAACGGTGGTATGGTAGTCATTGAGCGGGATGCACGATGAGAGCGGTTACACGAGGGTGATTCGGATACTTACATACATCCCATAGATGGTATTTTGGAGATCATAGTTCAAGCCAGCTAGCTCGGCTGCATATGCATACTCGTTGAGGGAGTCCTTAAGAAGTTCAAGGTACAAATATGCCATGTTACAGTGCAACGGGTCCACATACGCAAAGGGGCTGTGGAGACAACGGCAGTGATCAATCAAAACATTAGACTTGTATCTTAGAACACGTGCGTCACTGATACTCTAGTAAAGAAAATAAATAAATAAATAAAAAAATTTTAAAAGCCAGTTCACAAGATTATTTTTTTTTTCCTGCAGACTCGCAGTGATGCCATAACACCTGTAACTAAGAAACTGTACAAAGAGTTATAAAAAAATTAAAAAGGAAGAAGAAACAACATTCAAGAAGATGCATTTTAGTTGAAGTACTTGATTAAGAGATTAGAAATTAAAATAAGAGGCCCAGGGCAGTTTTCACCCCCTCAATGGGTAATAAGGATAATACAGATAAAACTGCAGTGACATAGATGTCACCCCTTCAGAATTAAGAAATACCACAACACAAATACTTCGGTAAAGCCAACCAGCACCTCCAGCAGGCAATGACAATAGTGCTGTAAATAAATTAACAATAAATGTCTGACGTCTGTCATCCCAACAGGTTATTCATTACAAGACCTTACCTAAAGAATTCAAAGTTTAGACAAGCCTTGGGCAGGAAGAATTTATCATCCTGCTTGAACCACACTTTACTCATCGCTGTATCCTATAGAAAGAAAACACATTCACAGATCAGGTGCTCTGTAGAAGACAGAAGATACTCACTGCACAAGTTACACAGTCAGGATTTAAATGCAAGTGAAACAGTCAGTTATACAAATAAAAAAATGTATATATATATTAAAAAAAAGAGGGTTTTGGAAAGCAGAGTAAAGACACACCTTGATCAGTGTGGGATAGGATGGGGAGTCCTTCTCGAGAGGGTAGATTTCAAAGTTGGTGGGGATGAACTCATTCTTCATTGGGAGTTTGAACTTTCCGTTGAGGTCAGCATTTTGCCAGTTCTGAAACAGAATGATAAAATCAATGATCACATCTGAGGGGGGGGGTGAAAGTGGGGATGCTGTGAAACTATGTTAAACATTAAAGTATATTGAATATATGGACACTTGGAAAATGTGAAATATTACCGAATAAGGTTTAAAAATTTCTAGCTAGCCATTTTACATTATGGCTGTTATCTTCCATATTCTACTGTTAAAACTTATATTGAGCAAAAATATTTTTTACAATCTAGATACGGGTGAGGAAAAACATTGAGTCCAAAATAAATTTTTAAATGAATACATTTATTAAATATATTATTTAATTTATTTTGGGGATTACTCCCAGATTTTCTCCCTAATTTAGTCGTATCCAATTCCCACCCATCACTAAGGGGCTCCCACATCAAGGCTACTACTTCCAGTCAGGAAGCGCCGAAGACTATCACGTGTTTCCTCCAAACCACGTGATGCCGGTCAACCGGATCTTTTCGAACTGCTCACACACTGTTGGGGGCGGCGTGATGCAATTTCCGTTTGCATAAGCTCACACATGCGCATGATTGGCTTTAGAGCCGTAATTGACGCGCGAGTGCCTCCTCCTATCCCACCCCGTCGAGAGAGTTCAGCCAATCAGCCCTCTCTAGGCCCCCGGCTGTGGGTGGCTACTTTGGAGGTGTTTGAGGGGGTAAAATGTTGCCATGGCTTTATAATCCTACAGGAGGTACACTTTCAAATATTCCTACACCGGAATACCTTGTGGAAAGAAGGAGTGATTTATTTGCCAAGTTTGTTTAGAATCAATAATTATGGTAGATGCCATGCGTGCAACAAATTCAGTAAAAATGTAGGTTTTAATTTTATTTCAAGTTGAGCAATTTTGTATTGTTTAAATGCTGCCCTTACTAATGCTGTAAGAAATGGGCTATATTTCATTACTCGAGTTCAATTCAGTTGTAAAGCAGTTGAATAAAGATAAAATACAAAACTTCGAGTTATGACAACTTGTTTATAAGCTTTATGGTCTTAACATAATATTGACTCAGGATATTTATAAATTTTTGATACTTGCAATATTAATCGAAACGGCACCCATGTATCGTGATATCGTATCGGGTGGTCACTGGTGATTCCCATCCCTATTATAAATCCTTTCAGAAGGTACATAAAACACAACCTGGCAGTAAGCTATACAAAACTAATCACTACCCAAAAGGCTACTCATCCACATGTAGGGAAAGCCTGAGGTGGTGAACCTATAAAAATGGTTTGTAATTGAAATAGAGCGATGAGTACGGAATATAACAAATTTGCTGATTAAGTTTAACTAATCCCAATATCAACCCAAGAGTGCCTCACCTTAATGGCCTCATCAGATATAGATTCCTGCTTGTACTGTGTTCCATACCACTCTTCTGTCTTATCAGTCCGTCCTTCAAATGACTTGGAGACCACGGCGACCCTGAAGAGGGACAGGAATAGACAAACATAAAATAAATAAATAAATAAAAAACCTGTGTTACAATCAGCCCACTCTCAGTTTACAGGTACTGACACTTCCCATCTCTCACAGCCTCCCTGGAGGAACCAGGCTGTAGAACTCCGCTTTTAGCAAATCTTCTCTATAGTAAGTGGCTCTCAGAATCAGGATTATTACATTACATGGGGGAAGCTTAAGTTTCCAGTGAACCTTCAATCTGGAGTACACCAGGACAGGAATCGATGCTCTATCTAGACAGAAATGCACCAGCAGGGCAATCGGTGTTTCGCTGATCGATGGAGGACTTTCAGAACAATGACCGCTATTCTGAGTCACCAAAATCAATCATCTGAATAACAGAGCCCAAAATAGTCTATGTCTGGAGACCTGAGCAGAGATCACTTCACTCCAAAGACAAGTCTAAAGCCCCCTCTACCGTCTACTGGAAAAATAAAAAGCTTGGAACTCAATCGTTTCCATATTTAAATGACAACAGTGATTCATTTCCAATAAGCAACCTGCCTATATGTTCATTTCATGGCTATTAGCATGGGTTTCTAACACTGCACAACTTTCACAAGACTTCCAATAAGACTAGCATAATTCAGTGAAGCCTAGGAAAACATAATCACCAAGGCTGCCTTATTATAAACACGGCTGAAAAACCAATCCAGGAGCCTGGGGTGAGTCATTTACACACACAAGTGGCTTTCCCGACAAACTCGCCTTTCTACACGACACTCTGTTTCTATCATAAACCTGGAAAGGGCAATTAAACCATATGAACTACTGGCTAATTGTGTGCAAGTTCATCAACTTTAACTGATGACAAGCAGATGTATAAAAGCATTTCCTGTATAGAGCATGGGCTAGGATAGGCTGGTTTATAGGGTTGCAATACCTTAGTTTCAACTACAATCCGTGTAGCTTGTGAAAAGCTTAAACTGAGAAAATTGAGATTATTTTTATCAAAATAACAATTACAAAAAAGAAACTTCTGTGATGCATACAATGATGACGACATTGCCATATTTTGATTCTCACCATGATCAGCTTCATTCTGAAACTTCAGAAGAATTCATAAGGCACCCCACATGTCAAGAAAAGTTAGATAAGAAAAGCCGTTTCCTTTTCAAAATTCGCTGCAGCAAATTCAAGGCAATAACCAGACACAGTATTGTTTTGCCCTGAAGCAACTACGCAAGAAGAAAAACAGTTCAATGACATTCAGAATGAAAGAGTTCAAACATGAAGGATCTTCTTTGATGCAAGGCAAGTCGTTTGTCCAAAGTCTGGGCAAACTCAAATTGCTCCCTAAGAGGCAGAAGCAATTTTGCCTGACCTAGATCTCAGGACATGAATTGTGCCCCAGAAATAAATCTAATATTTTTCACATATAGCGCATCAGGCTTACTTCCACAAGACGGGCTGAAGGAAGTAATGATATGGTAGGGTTCAGCTAAGGACTGCTGTTCAGCCAAGACCGGCCATAAAAGAAGAATTACACAAGAATGTATCTTTTGTGTTTTGTTTTTTTTACATGCTGCAGTCATTATTTTTTTTTTTTTTTTTTTTTATAGTTGGAGCATTTTTATGTCACACATTTTTATGTCTCACATTATGTCACATTTATTTACACCCTCACCTTCAAGAATATAGACATTCTTGAGAGAAGTGCCACGAATGTCAACCTCAAACTTGTCAAATGTAAAAGAGTTGCAGGAAATGCTGTAAAACTCCACAAAATGTATTTTTATGTGTCAATAAGTTGGTGAAATATACTCATTTTTACAAACTGTTTTCTTTTTTTTATATTATTCTTATAAAAATGTTCAGTATGAGGACTAAACTAAGAGGAATGCACAAGTCTTCGAAATACATGAACACATCTGGAACCGATGAGCAGCCGGACAAATCATCCTCCTGGTCGATGTGCGTTACCGATGGAGCATCTCACGGGCTGTGTACTTTATTTTGTAAGCAGTACCGCATCTAAACATCGCTGTTTATGGGAGAACAGTTTTATTTAATTTGTTAACGCAGAGAGAGAGAGAGAGAGAGAGAGCACAAGACTGCAGTAATAAAAGAAAGCAAAGAATAAAATGCTATGGATTAGGAGATAGCGTAGCACGAGATAAGGCAGGAGAAGAAATCTCGAATGCTTGTGACAACACCGTACATGACAAACCTAGATCCACGAATATACAATGTAAAGCATACTGTGCCACTTGACTAAATCTGTCCCTTTTCCACACACTGCCATCATGTGGCCAAAAACTGTAACCACGCCTAAAGAAATACATCTCACATGCCAAATGTAACTGTGTTGTCTCTGCGCTGTTAAATCGTGTGGGGAATCCCGGACACCATTTTGTCTCGGAGCTGTTTTCCACTGTATATTTCCACATATATTTTATACACACTGAAAATATTGTATAGAATTGTAAATATTGCTATCTGGTGAACTGCAATGTCTATTTTTTGTACAATACACGTGAGCTACTTCCGTGATTTTTTTTTCTGTCGGAGACTCCCTGTATTTAAGCAATGTGCTTGGGGAAAAAGGTGTTGCTATAAATGTTAAAAGCTGGGGGGGTTTTTTATCCCTAAAAAAGGCTATATTACTTTTTTGTTATGCTGCTATTGCCACTTAATTTGAGATATGCAAATGAGATCGCCGGTGCTCCCACAGGTCTTAAAGAATTAATGCGGTCAAGAAAACAATATAAATACATCATTGAGTCACCTGACATTCTCTGGTCTCAGCTTATCAAGCACCATCTCTATAAGGTCTGGTCTGAAATCCTCCAGCATGTATTCTGCTGCAAGTACCTCCTCCAATGGATAATACTGGAAGAAATGTGTAAATATGTATGAATTAACAGGATTAAGAATGACTGCAATGCTGATTCTCAACAAAATCAATAATTCTCAAAACACGCTTAACTATTGATTATTTTGGTGGAATCATATCGATACAGTTTCGATGGACCATTAATACCATGTTAAAGCACTGAAGTACTGTAGGTCACTACAAGTTACTTTAGAAACTGCATACAGAAACACAAGAAATAAATTTAAATGCTCCATTTAAAACAGCTTGTCAACAGGCAATAAGAGAAATAAAATAACGAGGGAAAAAAACAGCAAGTAGTAAAAGTAGACACCATAAGTGGCTGAACATGCCAGTGTTGATCAATTAAACATGGGACTGCTTGAAAGCGGAAGAGGGAACCTACGTGCAAAAGTCCAGCTACTTTAGATGTGTATCCACGTGGGCGTTCCTTATCCTTGAATCTAAAGGCCACGGTGTTCAAATCCTGCACACAGACAAACGTGGAATACATGAAGGCATTTAGGAGACATTTATAAAACTGTATCATTAACCATATTTTAAACTTTAATTACTCTACTTGATTGTTAAAAAGGTAAAAATAAAAAGGCAATAACTTTCCCCACACCAGTTACTAGAACTTAAACTTTAAACTTCCTTATATTAGGTACACCCACATCCACTCTATCCGCTCACAGAGACCCTGATTTATTTGATGGTGTATTTTTTTTTTTTTAGCAATAATTTATATATATTTTTGTATATAAAACGTGATAACGTGACTTTTGTGAAAAATTGTCACTGGCTTTTATATGCTTTTAAAGTGCCTGAAAATAAATCAGTTACTTAGGTAACTACAGTTCAGAACCCTTATATAATTAAACCTAGGGAAAGTGTACAAGATTAAAAGACAGGAACATTATACAGTGTTCATTGAGCCATAGTCACATGCGTAACTACTGCTATAATTCACCTCAACTTACCACCAACTATAAACAGAATCACCTGTATAACTTACACCACGATGTCATGAGGAAGTAGGGCTACGACGACATGTCAACGTAATCGAATTTTGTGTGTAGGAAACTTTTCATTTGAGTTTGTTTTGATAAAATGCTTGACTAAATATGTTTAAAAAAGATTACAGATCAAATTTATGGTTATTAATTACTGATTATTGATCCAACCAAAATAATTGTTAGACTAATCGGTAGGAAAAAAAAGTAATTAGGTGCAGCCCTATTAAATAGATAAATAAATAAAATAAAAAACAGCACACATTGGAGTCAACTGGAAATTCGTTTGATTTTCACGTCGAATTCATGTAGTACAGAAGCACACGATGACCCCTAACCAATTGACATTTTCTTAATGCTATTCCACGATGTTTAAAATCCATGGCCAACCTTGCATTCCTGGAAAACCCACTCCTGAGGACCCTCTGTGCGTAGCTTTTGAATATACTGGAACATGTGAAAGATGATGTCCTCTACGTGCACTGAAATCAAAGCACATCACTGATGACAAAACCAAAGCAGACACTGATCTATGACTTACAAAGGGTTGCTGGAAATTTAACTGAACACCACCATATAAAACTATATGTACACAGTCACACACTTGGGGAAATAGAAAGATAATATTTGAAATATCGCAATAATAATCGCAGTGCTTACACAGTCCTTCTTCGGTTAAATCCACATTAATGATGAAGAACATGAACCCTTTGGCTCCCTCTTTCTGGCCTCCAACTAAAGTATTTACCCAACCTGAAACAAAGACATGAACTTGTATGTACAGCAAGAACATTTTCAATTTTTAATTGATTAGAAAAGCAAAGTGTCTTTAATAGCTGAAAAGAACTGTACGAGTAGTACATGTATGGCAGTTAGTATTTGCTCGATATTATATAACACATACAGTATACACTCCTCGGGAAAAGAAAAATAGTAAACTGTATATCATATTAATAACATTATAATAATATTGCCAAAATATTATTATATATAACATATAGAAATAAATATATACACACATTTATTGTTATAAGTTATATATAGATTTTGTGATATATATAGATGTGTGCGTCTATGTATGTATGTATGTATGTATGTATGTATGTATGTATGTATGTATGTATGTATGTATGTATGTATGTATGAGTGCGTGCATGTATGCATGCATGCATGCATGTATGTATATGTGTGTGTGTGTGTGTGTGTGTGTGTGTGTGTGTGTGTGTGTGTGTGTGTACATTTCTTGCCAAACCCTCACCTTTAGCTTTCAGCTCAGACAGCAGGCTCCCTGGACCCTCATGTCCTATCAAGTGGCCTAAATAATGACCAGGGTTTGATTTGTAGTACTTTTGCAGGTCGGGGATCGGGAAAGTCACATACAGGTTCCGGATGTCCTTAATGGGTACGACCTTGTAAAATTGCTAAAAAATAAAAAACAAGACACATTTACAACAAAGCATCAATATAAAAAATACTTATTGTGAAATTGTGTAAAACTAAAAAATATATAATAATAATAATAATAAAAAATAGGTAAATAAATAAATAATATAAATGGCTAGTGGCTGGTGCTAAATGTCATCGTCTGTGCCTCACCCGAAGATGCTCCTCCTGGAAAGGATGCTGTGGAAATTCTGGGATAGGCACAGATTTGTTCTCCACTTCTCCAAAGAGTTTGATGACCATAGTTGTCAATTCGTCAAGAGATTCTGACAAAGAGGAAAAGGAAAGAAAGGGTCAGAAGTCAACATTTAGGAGTCATGTTTAAAAAATAAAAATAAATAATAAAATAAATAAAAATAAAACAGGATTCTTGAGTGCAGGGCTATTCTATCTTCAATTGGTTTGCACTGCTTCACCAAGACACTATTCACACTTCTCCTTTTAAATTCTCACAAAAAAAAGTGATAACACTAAGATCTTACCTCATTTATGTTTGCTCACAGGCCTAATTATACCCAGTGTTTTTTATATGGAAATAATGTTTAACAGTTGCTTTTACTAGAAAAAAGACAAGCAAAGAAAATTCCCTCCAAGACAAATAATAAAAATAAAATATTCATCTTAATATTAATTATTTAAGTTTGCAGACTGTAATTACATTTACAGTACTGCTGTTCCCACACAATCAAATCACTTACAAACCCATGAAAATGCCTACAAGAGACTTCACATAAAGCTGACAGAACACAAGGAAAGGGTCATTACAGCCCAAGGTTACCTCTGTCTGAATTCAAGTTTTTTTTTTATTGAGTAAGTCCAAAAACAAATATTGTACTGACTCAAGGCAAATAAAAGTTGTTAGAGGCCTCCATAATAAGGTCAAGACATTATGAACCAAATGACATCATAACATCGCAAAACAAGTCATCACTACAGCATAAACATGCCATTTAACAATCCTAAGTTAATTCAGATGATAAATTTCTAAGAACAGATAACACAAAAAAGTTGATAAGATGTTTAAAAAAAAAAAAAGATTGTTCATGAAACTGTATCCTAGCTTATTTCAAAAAACTAGTTTATTTAGCAGTGTGTATGAATGTGAAGCAGCCTTTGGCAGAGATAAGTGACCATCAGGAAAGAGGACATAAAAGAGAAAAAGAAAAAACTAAGTACTTTTCACATCACTGAAGCCAAGCTGCCTCTCTGGAGAAAGGTGAACCATTTCTAAATGTGTGCTTGAAAGCAGCATTTAATTTGTAAAACATAAGGTACAGAAACACCAATGGAGAGGTCATCCAGCAAGTAAAGAAGAAGGGAAGAATTCCCAAATCATACAGTATAAACACACCAATGCTCCAAGCGAGTATTTAATGTCAAAGGGCTAACAGTAGGTCCTTTGCTGTTATAATAACCTCCACTCTCCTGGAAAGACTTACTAGACTTTGGAGCATGGCCTTGGGGGATTTGTACTCATTCACATCCACAAGAGCAATAGTGAGATAAGACACGGATGTCAGGCGAGGAGGGCTCGGGTGCCAGTCGGCTTTCTAGTTCATCGGTCAGTGTTCGGTTGGGTTGAGGTCAGGAATCAGTAAGAGCAATTCAAGGACTTTAACATGAAGCAATTTGCTTTATGTACAAGGGGCACAGTCATGCTGAAACAGGTTTGGGCCCCTTAGTACAAGTGTGAGAAATTGTAATGCTGTGACATTCTATACAATTGTGTGCTTCCATTTTTGCGGTAACAACATGGGGAAGAACCATACATGGATGTAGGTCATGTGTCCACAAACTTTTGCCCTGAAACCTCAGTTCGCGGATGTAATTCATTCCTAAATTCTGTTCGTGACCCGATTTTGGGAAAATGAGTTTGGGAAACGAGGTTCCACTGTATGGAATTTCACCCAAGAGTAATTTAAAGTCTCCACCTAATGTTTTACTCTGCAACAACTTCTGCCTCATCACTTTTGCTTACTTGCAACTGGCTGATAATACGAGTACACTTTAAAAAAAAAAAAAAAGAAAGGTGACTATTAAAAAAGTACTTTTGTTTTCTTATTTAAATTTAATGAAACTTCATTTTATTCAAAGAAATTTCAGAGGTGTTAAATCCTTTAGGATTTAGGCTGGACACTTTTACTTGCCCAGTTGTTTAACAAAGTAGTTTGATTTGTCAAACCCTGTACTGAATAAATCCATCACACGCAACAGAAGGATGATTCTCTAGCAAGGTGACTGTGTAAACTGACTTACCTCTTCCAAGAACACAAAGTCCCATCAGGTTGGAAGAATAAAATGTGGAGTGAAACTTCAGCAGCTCTTGGCGAATGTCGATGCCTTTTTGGGATGGCCGTGTTTCCAAGGTCAGTTTATTACCTACCGGAGGAAAAAATTAAATAAAAAAAATCATGTGTCAACATTTACAGATGGGGCAAACAGGTCAAAAGACAGACAGACAGGCAAGCTGTTTATTGTTTTTGCCATGGGCACAGACAAGGGCAGGACATTCACCTTCTTAACTCATTACTTTGGG
>JAQMYL010000038.1:9098228-9110154 GCA_030014365.1 Clarias pachynema
ACACACACACACGTGGTCACAGTGTTATTGTAAACAGTACACGCGTGCACGGATGTTGATTATACCAGTAAGAGACGCACGCTAAGATCCAGCAGGGGAGACGATTACCCAACAATTCCGCAGCGCAAGAGAGAGAAAAACCGTTGGCTCAGTTGTGATCACATGAAGCTCGGCGTCAAAACAAGAAGCGCATGCGTGATACGTGATACTCGGTACTCGTAAACCAAGACTTTGTCAAAATTGAAGTCAAAATTTATTAAAAATCTTTGCTCATCTTGCGGAACACTCATAAACCGTGTTACTCGCAATCCGAGGTTTCACTGTATATAATCACGTGTGTTATTTTATAGAAACCTTCATTATTGTTCTAGAGTTTAAAAAAAGGATCCGAACTTGTGTGTAAACCTTTGCTTGGGTACTGTACAGTATATACAGTATATCTAAGTTTTGACACATATAGTTGATACCATCCAAGACTAAGTCTCACTACTTTACATAAAACTTTAACATGGTTTTAGTTTGGTTTCCTAATGTAGTACAGTACTTTGAGACTCTGGTTCATGTTGACATTATTGCATCATATAATAATTTTATCTGCAGATTTGTTAGTTTGTAATTATTTGTGCTTTGTGATAAGGTGTACATGGATAATATTGGAAATATTCAATGTACAAAGTGGTCAGGGATGTGACTTTTAATTAGGTGGGTTTGTGCTCGCTGTAGGTTCAAATTTCTCTTCCTGGTTGACAGATGTGGAACCTCACATGGTCTTCTGATGTTGAAGCCCATTCAAAGACACTCACTTACTCATTTATCGTCTATACCGCTTTATCCTGTATTCAGGGTTGCGGGGACCTGGAGTCTATCCCAGGAGGCTTAGGGCACGAGGCGGTGTACACCCTGGACAGGGTGCCAATCCATCGCAGGGCACACACACACACATACACTCACTCACACACCCATTCACACACTATGGGCAATTTGCGAACAACAATTAGCCTAACCTACATGTCTTTGGACTGTGTGAGGAAACCGGAGTACCTGGAGGAAACCCACCAAGCACGGGGAGAACATGCAAACTCCATGCACACAGAGACGGGAAGCCAGCGGTAGCTCAGTGGTTAAGTTGTTGGACTGCTGATTTAGACTTTATAATATTAGACATTATAAGTGACTGTAGTAACTAGGTTTCAGGGTTTGATTCAGGGGAAATGCATCAGTATCTCTGTTAGCAATAAACAGTTAACGCATTTTGTAGGTGGATATCAGGGTTCAAAATGCTGCAGTTTGGTTAAAGATGTCAGAAAGAAGCTGTTACATTTTCATTATGCTGTAAATTATATATACTGATGTACTGGATATTGCAACTTTTTTTAAAAACGTGGTTTATTTTTTCTGTCATAGGTTACACATTTCTCTATAGTTATTAC
Source organism: Clarias pachynema (assembly GCA_030014365.1). Classification (NCBI taxonomy): domain Eukaryota; kingdom Metazoa; phylum Chordata; class Actinopteri; order Siluriformes; family Clariidae; genus Clarias; species Clarias pachynema. The sequence goes on from JAQMYL010000038.1 coordinate 9,099,659, forward strand.
AGCAAAAGATTTCAACCCTGAGAAGTACGCTGCATTCAGTCGGGTTCTGTGTAGGTAAGGTGTATGTTTTGGTTAGATTGTTTTCTAATCATCTATCTCACATACTCCTTTATCATGTACATTTGTCGAAACGTATACATTCACCAGGATGTACATGAAGCATGGAAGTCCAGTGAAGATGATGGAAGGCTACATTGCTGTCCTAACAAAGGGCATCTGTCAGAGCGACGAGAACGGTTCCTTCCTCATCAGGGACTATGATGTTAGAAAAGCCTATCTGGCCGGATCCATTAAAGGTAAAACATGAGCACATCTCTCTCTCAGACCGGAATCTGGGATTTGTAGAGTACATCACTGTATAATGTTATTATTGTTATTAGCTGCATTGTGTATTCTCTACATAGTGAATTTGTCACTACACAATGTTTTTTTTTCCTTTGTGGAAAATGTCAGATAATGTTAGATTAATGTTTTTTTTTTTTTTTTTTTTAAGTCAGAGAAGTGATCTTTTTTGTTATTTAATTTTATTCAGATGTGGTGTCTCAGTTTGGAATGGAGACCATCATCCTGTACACGGCATTGATGCTGAAGAAAAGGATAGTGGTCTACCATCCTCGGGTCGAGGCTCTGCTAGAGTTCACCAGGTGCTCATCATTATTATTATTTTTTAATTAAATTTCAGCCATTTTTGGAAACAACACATAGCAATATCCCTTTCTTTATATCCCTCACTGATGTGCAGGCTAAATGGGTGTGTAATAGACAGTGACATATGGGTTTTCCATATACAAGTTTAAAAAAAATAAATGTTCTCTCATTACAACAGATTTAAGATTCTTTGAAAGTCATGTACTTATTAGAGAGTAACTAAAAATAAGTAAGTAAAAATATAGCAATGGATGGCTAACACAAAGTTAGAGCTTATTACATGAAATCACTGTGTGCAGTTGTATTTTTTATTTTATTTTATTTATTTATTTTATTTATTGGCCAGGCAGTATGTATAATGCGGAATACAGGAGATATTTATAGTCAAATCTGAGAGAATCAGTTGTTTTTAATAAACCCTACATAGAAAATGCAGTATTAGACATGCAGTATCCCATTGTCATTTTTGTAATTGTAAAAAGGGGGAAAAACACACACAGTGAGTCTTCTTCCCTTCCTGACGAACAGATTATGTTTTTGCTTTTAACTCCAGAGTACTTCCAGCCCTGACGTGGCATAGGAAAGACTGGTCTGTTCTTCACCCGTATGTCCATCTGGAGGACAGAGAGTTGGGCAACCTCAGATCATGTATAGGTAAGGATGAAGGGTGGGTGTGGGGGGTGGGGGGGCAGACAAACCACATATTCAAACAAAGCCCCTCATGTCAATCATACGTCTCAAACATTCAACTATATTACACACATCACAAATCAAAGCTGGTATAGTCAAGCAACCTGAGCTTGTCAACCATGTGCTCGTCATGTCTACTGTCTTGTCCTGTCCTCACCCATACAAATCTTAAATAAATGAATAAATATAAATAAATAAATTGAATTAAATACAGAGTAGAACTAAATTAAATAAAGCCTCACTGGTCCCCTAATGGGGTGGACACAAAAACGTTCGAGTGATGATGATGATGTGATATTTATTTTAGGTACCTATATTTGTCACACTCAAATGATTGAGATCATTTAAACAAATTTTAATATTAGAGGAAATACAAAATGCAGTTTTTAAATAATGATTTCATTTATTAGGGGAATGGCTCTACCCGTGGTCTCCAGGAGTCTCAAAGCTTTAGAAATGGCTTAGTAACCCTTTTCGGACCGATACATGTCAATTACTTTGTTTCTCATCGATTACTGAAGTTCTCTAGATCGTGGTGTGAAGTGAGATCTTTCAGCAGGCTTTTTCACTTTTTGACAGGTAGGTTAGGGAAGCTTTTTTCCCCCCATTAATAAATAAAATCATTGTTTAAGAAACTGCATTTTGTATTTATTTTTTATCTTTGTGTAATATTCAAATTTGTTTGATCTGAATCATATGACAAATATGCAACAAAAAAAAAATCAGAATCCTTTTTCACAGCACTGTATAAGCAGTGTAAGAACATGAAAGGTCAGTGTTGCTACATCATTATTTTTCTTCACTATATAATATGATCAAATTAAAAACAAGGAAACAGTTCCACTGTAAAACATAGTGGTAGACTGAAGGAAAGTTAGTTTTTTACTTTCTATGCATACCTGAAAAATGTTTACATGTATTTCTTGATATATGGATGCAGACTTGAAAGAGCCTTAAGCTTTGTAGAACTCAAGCTTTATATGATATTGAGAAGCCTTTGATGAAGTCGCGTTCCAGTTTTACTTTTCAGCCCAAAAGATGAGACTCAGACTCTCTACAATAATACATATGTTATAAATTATACAGTATTTCAACGGTGATTTGTATGTAATGGGCTTATTCATCTCTTTGCTTCATTTCCTTTTCTTTCCTTTCTACGTGCTCAGGGTACGTTGCGGGCTTTGTGGATCCCGAAGTTATCAACAGATCGGATCTCTTCGATGTTTTCGTGAATCTTCCAGACAACGAGATCACCATTGCTCAACACGCAAAAGGTAAAACTTTAAAAAATGAACCCGCTACTCATGACATCTACACACTGTTCTGTTCATCCAGGTGTAGAATAATGGGTGTAGATTAGAACATAATACATTTGTTGGAAATTCTGAATTATTTGCTTTTTGCAGAGGCCATGGCTATGGGAAAACTGCACAAGGAGATCGGCCACTTGATCGTCCAGTCGGCGGAGGACACCGATCGCACAGATGCTCAAGTTATCAAGGTAAACTGATCTGGACACCAAGGAACCTCCAAGGATCCTGCTGTTCAGTATTAAAACAGTCTGTCTTTTCTTTAATTAGGATATCTCTGTAAAGACTAAGGAGATCCTTAGTAACTTGGTGTCCCTCGCCGAGGACGGGGACGACGCCAAGCTGACGCTGGACACACTGAAGCGACGTCACCTTCCTCCTGCAACCGAGAACTTCCTCTTCCATTTAGCTGCGGCTGAGCAGCTTCTGAAGATCTAATAAACCAAGTTCCTTTTAAACCCATGTGACCTAGAGTAGCTTTAAAAAAGAAATCACTATGTGATCATATGATTTATACTGTAAATACATTCATTTACAAAGATGAATTTACAAAAAGAGTTTATTAGAGATTTTATACCGTTCTAGAGACATTCAGTGACCAAGACTATGATAAGGTACAGGTATATTACTTATTAGCTAATCTTTCTTTTTCCAGGAAGGTCCTTTTTAGGAGGAAATTACAATTACTTGTATGGATGGATAATGTACTTTTACATTCGTAAACATTTTTAAGGTGACACTTTGACACGTATTTCGTGGTAGAACGTCATTTTAAATAGTTTTTAAAAAAAGATCTAATGATTTTTACGCCAGAATTAATATAATAATTATTAATATCGAAGTACAGAACTCTATCTTGCTGTCACAACAGAGTGTTTTTACAGTATGTGTACTCATCAGGGTCCATGCCTCATCTCGACTCTCAGTCTTCTTATTAAATGTCTTTTTTTTTTTTTCTTGCCTATTTTTAGTTACTTATTCATCATCTGCCTAAAGAAGTGCTTGTGCCAAAAATGTTCCATATGCACTATATTTTTTACATGCACATTTTCTTATATGATGCTGTTGTCCTTTGTCACAATTATATCTGCCTGTTTTATAATGATAAACAATTCTGCTTCTCTAACGGATTTCAATGTGAAATTAACAATGATATAAAAGTAGCAATATGTTAAAAATGTTTAATCCACGCTGCCTTAAATGCTATTAAATAAAAACATAAATCTGTTCTATTCGCCAAATGCTATTTCTTTTTATTAAATGTATGTAGACAGTATGTATACAGTATGAAATGTGTGGCTTTAGTAATTCCAGTTCATCTGCAGTGCTGAGAAAAGTGCAGGCTTCAGTCCTAGACCATACTGAACCATCATGTTTCAGCTTAATACTTCCACCGTATCCTGTCTTTATTATAAAGTTCCTTACGTTTCTTGTTTTTAAATAACTAAAAATGGAGTGGGGGTGCCTTTCATCTTTTGCAGACCGGTTTTCTAGTAAAAGCTCTTTAAGAAGCTAGATGAAGCTGAAGGTTAAAGTCCTCTGTGGTAAAACAGCTCCTCATCTTGGGTTAAGCTTCGTAGCTCCTTTTCTACATGCTCCTTTTTAATCTAAAAAACAGAAACCAGGTAAAATTAGTGACCTTTAGCAGAAAGCCAAACCATTTATTGCTATATTACTATTTATTAAGTACAATATAGATGTGTATATTGGAAGTGGGATCCTATGGGACCCAAAAAAAGTCTGTCAGAGGAGGAAAAAGTCAGAGTGGGATTTAAAAATCTACTTTGTACTGTATAATGCAGACTTGGGTATAAAACTATGACATAAATCTACTTTCATGACTGCATGATATGCATTACCGTGCCAAGTTGTGGAAACAGACTGAAGGACACCGGGATCATCAAGCCAAGGACAAGGGCAGTGCTGATGTGTCTAATAGGAGCAAGCAGCATTGGGTTTCTCGGGGAAAACTTTGCTCTGAGAACAAAAAAAACAAAACAACACATGAATTCATTCAGATTCCTCCAAGACAGAGTGACATGGCCAAAAGTTTGTGGATACCTGACCAGTGTACTTTTGGAAAATTTGAAGCACACAATTGTCTAGAATGTCTTTGCATGCTGTAGCCTAATAATTTCCCTTTAGTGGAACTAATAGACCCAAATATATTCCAGTGGAATGCACAGAGCCCTGATCTCAACCCTTGTACACTCATTAGGATGGATTTTAAACAGGAACTACAAGCCACGCCTCCTCACCTGACACCAGTATCTGACTGCACTAATGTGGCGAATCTTGAAAGCCAAAATCTAGTCCAAAGCCTTTCCAGGACAGTTGAAGTTATTACGACAGCAAAGTAAAAAAAACAACAACAAAAAATACACATGGTTAGGTGTCCACAAACCTTTTGGTCCTGAAGTGTTTTTGGTGAAATTAAAGCGTACTGATGATTAATTAATTACCTTCTGAGAAGAAGGACTAATAGATTCGGAACAACTGCAGTGGTACCGAACAGAGCTGCTCGAGATACGGCCGTCTCTTTTACAGCCTGAGGCGGAGAAAAGGGTTTAATAACAGCAAAGGATTTTCAATGAGAAGCCAGAACACCGGTCATTGTTGACTACAATATTCTCACCTTGAATCCGGCTTCCTTAGAGACGCCAACTGCGTTTCCGTTGGCGTCAAAGACTTTTATTCCATTTTCCGATTCCTCACTTCTCACCACGAAGACGCTGAAGGCAGCCAAGCAAGCTAGAACGGAAAAAATATATATCATTTCACTATAATAACTACAGCATTGTTTAAGCTGAATGACTACATTTTACAACTGAATTTTATATCTTCAACATAACTCTAATAATAATAATTATAATTAAAAAAACAGTTAAGGACCTTTAATTAGAAAAATTTTCTAAATAGTCAGTGACTTAAAAAAAAAAAAAAAAAAAGACAAAATAAATGTGTCTGTTTTATAATATACATTTCAACAGACATTTTTAACATTAAAAAACATCCTTAATCTAGTGTAATATACTACAGTGTGCTGTTCACATGGCCACTGAAATAATCTGATAATCTACTAAAATACAGTAATTGCTGCATTAATGGTTGCCCTCAGTGGCCACTTTATTAGCAACCGCTTATTTATGCAATGATTCAATCATATTGAAGAAGAAGCGCATTAAAGTCATACAGATCCGAAGTCAAGAGCTTTAACATCAAAGATCAGAATCGAGGGGGAAAAAGCTGACGAATGCACACTTAGTGTTTTAATGATGTTTTTTATCTCTACTTTTAACTGAGAAATGCATTCTAAAAAATATGTGAAGTGCGTATACAGTTAACAATGTTTAAGGTCCATAAGGGTGAATCTTTCTAACTCGTTATGCGTTACCCTTTTAATGATTAAAGGAGATCATACATCTGGGAACAGCATGACTATTATTAACATTGAACATCTTGACTCTTGATTGATTCTTGAGTGTACGTTCCGAACACTGATTGCTGCTTTCCAAATAAAAACTTATGGTATGCAATTAGAGAATGACTTATTATATAATCCTTTATTTTCCATTATAGGGTTAATTGCCTGTCTTGGACAAGTAATCAGGGAAAAACGAACATCTCCGAAAAAGTTCACTGTCAAGCCCTAAATCCAAGATTAAGCAAGTCCTACACACTATTACACTGAAAGCAAGTTAGATAAACCGGAGGAAACCTACCAAGCACGGGGAGAACATGCAACATCCATGCACATGGACCCGACTTGGGAATCGAACCCGTACCCTGGAGGTCCAAGGCGACAGTGCTAACCGTTATAGGCTATAATTTCTTTATTTTATTTATTCATTAATTCATACATAGATTACAAACGCAGATACATATCCAATAACATCCTGACTAGATGACTGATGGGAGTTGAACCCGGCATGAAGAAGTGCCAGTATAAGACAGGACACTGAAGACACAGCAGACTGCTTCACTGACCTGACAGAGGAACAGGCAGAACTGACCTACAGAAGACCTGAGCTGAAATACTCCTGACTCCCGAACGCTGGATTAGAATTTGAGGAAGGGCCTAAAAAAAAAAGCATCATCGGTTTAAAACTTTTAAACCGGTTATTTTGTAAAACGTCTACAATAAATTGAATAAATAAAGACAGTCTCACCCCTGCAAATGTTGCATATGCCACTGTTCCAGTAATAAGAAGAGCCTGTTTTATTGAGAGCTTGTTCTCCTTAAGAGGAAAACAAATAAGACATTTCTATTAGAAAACCAGCTAGGCGTATAAGGGATATCATTATTATTATTGATAACAGTCATGTTTAACTTTAAGTGGATGCAGAAAAAAATAATAATAAAAAACTTTCTTGATTACCGGTGAGGCTGATACATTTCTGTTGGCTTGATTGAAACCTGCACAGTAGCTCTGCAGCATGAACTGCAAACAGAAGGTTTGAGGACGCTCTCGGTCATGAAAAGAGTATTACGTTTCCGAATAGAGTAATAAGTATTTGAACAGCTTTACCTGCCAAAACAGGGCCGGTGTCACTCCTTTATGAGGCACAAAACTTGCTATGACCTATAGGACAAAATAGAAACCATGATCTGATCCTTTAATATTATATTTCCATGATGTTGAACAAGTTTGTATTTGTTCCGAGTACCGAGTACCAATACTCACCAAAGGGGCTGATACAGGCAGAAAGGCTGAGAATTCGAGGTTAGAGAAACAATGAGTTCATCACAGCGATTCAGGAAAGTACAAGAAATCGTTGAGAATAAAACAAATTGAAATTTCTCCACTTTCGGGGCTTTACAGAGCAAAGTATTAATATCAGCTGGGAGTGATTGTTACCTTGTGAACGAAACGCAGCAGAAATCGGCTCTCCCGTATCAGCGTGCACAGACGACTGAACAGGACAACATACAGTTTATTTTTCAAATGCATGAATGATAATTCTGTTATCATGGATGGCTATTACACATTCCTTAACCAACAAAGTGCGTTCAAGTCAAACCGGGACTTGTGATGAACTTGTGAATGATGGCATAAATCCGATTAACAGTACAGTGATGAGACCCTTAGAGCAGTAAAACGTTTGAATAGTGCAATAAGTTTTAAAGGAAACCCCAACATCCGTAAATTACAATCCCGGCCACTGCAGTCGTTCCTATTAAAACCTATATGAACACATCCTTATATAGTCTTGACCTCGCCCTGTAGCATTTCCACATATTTGGAAATATGGAGTTCACAATGGAGTTCCTGGGAGGTAAGTGTTTTAGACGGTATGCAGACAGTCCGATCATGGCTCCCGTGTACCGAGAAACCTTTCAACCTTTATGGTATCCAAGCACTATCAAATGCTGGATCAGAAATCCCAGTTTGATTTGAACGCTCCCTCATACATGACTTCTATAACAGAATAACTCTGACAGGCTCAAATACATTATATTATGGATAGGAATAGAATAGGAAAGTGATAGCAGCTTACAAGAGAAAGCTTCCATGCTTTGGGGACCTAGAAAACAAACAACAAAAAAATAGTGAAATAAACAAGAATACGAGTAGAACAATATTCTTTTATTCTCGTACTAAAAAGCTTATTCATACCTCTTCATTCTTCAGCTGATTCCCTTCCCTTCTGACCAGAGAACGAGCATTTTCAATTTCAACCTAAAAGCAAAAGCACTTAATAAATCATTTTATAATTTTGCATCCTGTATACTATATTACACAAGAATTACTTATGTTTAATCAGCCACTTACTGTACATAAAGAAGGACGTAATGCTTAATATAACATGATTTTCAATAATTGGGATATGTCTCATCTAAAACTGAATGCACCTGCATCTTACAAGACAATGACATCATCTAGACGCAAGGAAATATTTTTATATGCTTCTAATATGTCACTCATTTCATCAAGTTCATCTACATTAGGTTTAAACTGTTTACTTGTATATTAATGTATATTGCACTATACACTCTTCAGTGTACTTAATCACTCACTCATCGTCTATAACGCTTTGTCCTGTATACTGGGTCTCAGGGGGGCCTGGCACCTATCCCAAGAAACACAAGGCGGGGTACACCCTGGACGGGCAGGGCACTCACATGGTCATTCACACACTACGGGCAATTTGGGAACGCCAATTTGGTGCTAATCTGCATGTCTTTGGACTGTGGGAGGAAACCCGGGGGAAACCCACCAAGCATGGATAGAACATGCAAGCCCCATGCATGCACACAGATCCCGAGGTGGGAATCGAACCCGGATCATCAAGGTGTAGGGTGACAGTGTTTACCAGTGGTGACTACTTACTGGAGTGGATTAATTTTAGCATGCTTTATGCATTGTATTGCAAATCATCTCATCCCTTGTGCCATGTCTTGGCGAATTGTGTTAATCACTTTTTTTTTGGGGGGTGAAGAATCTATCAGTGTATGTTACTGTGCAGATTATTTGCTTAAGATAATAGCCGCGTCTTAATTACCTACAGTTGCCCAGGGAACCACCTCCTTAATTATCTATAAGAGAGATTTAGAAACCTGCATGCACACTTTCTATACAATTATGAAGATTCTTCATTTTGTACTCTACCTGCCATTTTCCTATTGTCATGCATGAAGTCTGGACTATATATATATATATATATATATATATATATATTTTTTTTTTTTTTTTTTTTAACTTATCTGATGTAATGTTTAAAAAAAAAGGGATCTCTAAATAAAGTTCACACTTAGGCCTTTTAATTTTATTTTTAATGCAAGAAACACACTGATAACTGATGACACAGAGAGGATTTGGTTACTCACATCAGAGGACAGGATAGAGCTGGGGTCAAGAACATTCACCCAGATGTGAAGTCTGCTTAGGAAAGACTGCAGAACATTGCATGAAGTATGATGTCATACATATATTACAAAATAATCATATTAACATTATAACAAATCCACAACGCTCAAGGTAAATCACCTTCCCGTTGTTATGCCAGTATTCCAAATTGGGATCCATTGAAGTGATCACAGCCTGGTGACTGCATCCAGTAGAAAAAACCTGAATATTGTGAACCGGAGGTCACGCAGGCAACGCATGTCTACCTATGTTCGTTTAGAGAGCGCGGGAGACTTCCGGGTATGTCACGTGACACGACGCGGGCCCCCGCAGAAACTGCGCAGTCACTGCGCGCGCATGACGCTCAAAGTTTGCAGCACGTTTGAAGATGGCGGCCACCATCGCAAGACTTCTCCGGACTTCTGTGAGTTTTGGGCGCATTAAAATAAAAACGAGCCTGTTTGGACAACTTATAATATCGGCACTCGAACCATTAGCAGTGTATATGTATGTCATTATTACGGTGATATCCGTGCAGGTTGGTGTTACACCGTTAAGGAAAGCGCAGTTGTAGTTTAACCTTTCTCTCCCTGCTGCAGTAGCAGCGCGCGCGCGCACTCTGTTATTATTAATAACCCCAGGATCACCCTATATTAGAGAGAGTGCTTTGTTAAGCACCATAGTTTTGTTGGCGTCATATCCTTATTTTTTGGAAAAATAATTAAACAAAGCATGCTAATCAAATTTCATTATAGTGTGTTATATTCTGGAGGGTTGCTATGGTAACCTGTGAACTTATCTAATATATATATACAGACCTCAGCCTTACTTTAGGAACTGTCATGTCACCCTAGGACAGTGCTTCTCAAATAGTGGGGCGCGCCCCCCAGGGGGGGCGTGAGGCTCCGTCAAGGGGGGCGCGATTGACCTCGGGGAACATGCTTTTTTTCTATTTTGATTTTTTTACTGTTCTAGAATAAAGTGCAATACCACTCCACTA
>JAQMYL010000038.1:9157429-9180695 GCA_030014365.1 Clarias pachynema
TTAAATACACTTAGTACAAAATTAGTTGTTCCAAAATAGCAAACTTCAAGTATACTAGTCATTAGTCTGGCTGCAAGCACATTTAAGTATGCTTTGGCATGCTAGGATTTATATACTTAGCATACTTTTTTTTTAACTTGGATAATCACAGCATCAAAACTCGCTGGGAATCATAATAACCGTCATTAAAATGCTGTCTGAGTGTTTTCTGTTATTAGTATTTTCTGTATAGAACTGATTTCCACAGTATAAAAAGTTGCATATTACTGTATGTGGTAGATTAATTACAAGAGACTGGACAGGATTGAAATTAATTTATATTAATTTATAATTAATTAAATAAAATTTAATTACAAGAGACTGGACAGGATTGAAATGAACAATTCAGATCAAGCCCCAACTTCACACACACTTTTGTTGTTACACTGTAGTATGTATTAGACAATTGGGCGTTTATTTATGCATTTACTCTGGTAAATGTATTACTGCATTTTTTCATAGCCTTAATTAGTTTGCTGATTGTACGGATCATGTATTTTGAATAATTGTAGTGTGTACCACACATTACCCACTCATTTCTTGAGTACAACAGCCACCTTTGGTCCCCAGATTGGCTCAAAGCCCGCCGATTCAATGCCAATTTAGACTCCAATCTCTTCTCCCAGTTTCCACTTGCCAGGTTTGTGTATGCGTTCATTCATATTTGCATACAGAATACAATAAAGTAAATTTTTTCCAGTCTGTTGGAGTGTGTATGTATGTGTGTGGATGCCTGTTGAAGTTCTTGAGGTACCTAGACACCATGGACATCTCACAGGAGGTGTGTGAGATTTACCCAGCATGTTTGCCAAGGGAATAAACCCTGACACTACACAGATCCCTGATGACCTGGATGACCTGTGTGGGTGTGGGTGTGTGTGTGTATTACAGACTTGGTTGCTAATGCATGCATTGTCTGAATGTCATATGTTCTCAATTGTATATGTGATGTGCGTGATTACTTTTTGCTTCATATACACCAATCAGCCACAGCACTAACACCACCGCAATGGAAATCATCAGGAACATTCCTGTGACTGAGGTGCATTGTTAGTGTGTGTGTGTGTGTGTATCTCATATCTAAAGCATGTTAAACATGCTTATCATCTATACTGGTATTGTTAACATGCATAACAATATTTAGATGATAAGTCCAAGTGTAGATCATCACGTATATAAATATAAAAGGAATGAAACCTAAGGAGGGTCCATCCATCCATCTTCAACTGCTTATCCGAAATCAAGCAGATTCAGCATATATTCCTCAACTCTGAATGAGGGTTCCTGAGGCATTCCCAAGCTACTGTTGAGATATAATCTCTCCACCTAGTCCTTAGTCTGACTTGTGGCCTTCTCCCAGCTGAACATGCCAAGAACATTTCCCTATAGAGAAATCCATCCTGGTGATATCCATCCTAGATGCCCGAACCAACTCAACTGACTCCTTTCCATGCAAAGGAAGTAGCGGTTCTACTCTGATTTTCTCACGGATGACTGAGCTTCACATTCTATCGTTAAGAGAAAAGCTGTGACCTGCAGCGCTCACTGGATCGGTTTGCAGCTGAGTGTTAAACGGTGGGGATGAGGATCTGCACCTCAAAATCTGTGGCCATGGTTCTCAGCAGGAAACTGATGAATGGTTTACTCTAGGTACAGAGTGAGCCATTACCCCACATGAAGGAATTGAAGTAATCTAATTTAAGTAGTGATGGGACATTGGAGCATGAGGTTGGCTGAAGAATCGGGGTGGTATTGTAGCCGCTTTACTGCACTGCTATGACAAAAAGAGAGTTGAGCCAAAAGGCAAAGCTTTCAATCTACCGGTCAATCACCTATGATCACATTGGGTCTTGACCAAAAGGGGCTGAAATTGTTTGTTTTTTTTTATCAGGAGCATGGTAAACAAATAAAAGTACATCCCAAAGTGTTTTATCCATGTAAACTTACCAAAAGGATGGCCTTTACTAAGTTAATGCCATATCTATTGAAGGAACAGACTAATGTAAGCATGTATTAATATTTATGCAATCAGATGTGGATACCTTTCCTTCTTGGCAGTCTGAATATCAATTCATACACAAACATATACCCAGCCAAGCCAACTATTTGTATATATACGTTATTTAAATCAATTTAGCATTTTTTTCTCCTTTTGGAATTAAAACACTCACATTACAACTCACATACCTTTGTGCTTCAGTTTGGCTGTTTCAGCGTGTTCACGCTAGGAATGACTTTTCAGGTGCTATGCGAATTTGCTACAGAGAGATCTGGCAATGGCAATTAATCCAGTATGTTGGACCCAGGCACATACCGAAGACCAATTCTACTGGAAAAAATCGTCTGAATTCTGTACTCTGACTCATATTTATTTGCATTTAACAGAGCCTAGTGCACAAACAAATACACATAACCGCAGTCAAATTTTTATCCTGCAGTTTATTGTGATATTAAAATATTCAGGGTTGGACAAATCATAAATCTATAAGCTAGCCCACTGAGCAAATAAATAGTGTCATGTAACAAAGTATATTTTAACAAAATATGCTCCCTAAAATATAAATGTCCCCACGTCCCATGTACCCTAATCTTCAGTGCAGATTAGATTACATGATTAGTAGATAAATAAATATGACAAACATATGACAGTGAGTCTGTTATTAATACCTTATTCAAAACTAAGCATTTAAGTTAGAATATGGAATATGGTACTTGGCCTTACAAATAAATATATAATAAACAAGTTAATAATGAATAAAAATGTATTAGTATAAATATAAATATTAAATATAAAATGATAATTTTAGTATATGTGCAAAGGATTTTATGCACAAATCCAAGAACAAATTATGATTATGTGCATTTAAATGTTGTTGTTAGTCTTTTGGCTGCTCCCGCTGAACGGACAGGTTTTACATTATCTCAGAATGATGACTCATTATCTCATAATTACGACATGATTTTAATTAGTAATCATAATGAGATAATGAGTCATAATTATGAGATAATGAGTCATTATTATGAGATAATGAGTCATCATTCTGAGATAAACAGATAATTTCCTCTATGTTTTGTAAATGCAGTGCGTTTCTGTATGCTATAATTACAATGTCTTTGTAAAAGTGTAATTTCTAGTAATTTATGTTCGACATATGTTTATTTATTTGCAAATAAAAAAATAAAATTAAAATAATGTGTATATTCGGACTTTTAATTTATTTGCTGCTCGCGAGCGGATGTTGCGTTCTCGGGTTTCCGGGGTCCCCCTCCAATGCGCTCCGTAACACATGTGAGCAGGGCGTGCGAGTATGGATTACTCTTGGAAGTGGAGTGATTTGCCCACCGCTCCGAGTCTAAAACACCTCACGGAGGCAGGGTTCGGGCTCCCTAAAGAGAAACAACACGGAGCCGTACAGGATCTGGTGAAAGCGCACATCGAGTCGTTCGATCAGGCGGTTACTGATGGACTGTGCCGAGTGGTTCAGGTCAGTGATCTAACACGTGGCCTTCGGCACTACTAGTAACAGTATACAGTTATAAGATCGTACTGCCTACTTCCTGCCTCCCAGGAACTCCTTTAATGCCCCAAACATGTAGAAATGCCTCGGGATGTGGTAAAAACTCCTGTGAGATGCCAGTGGTGTTTGAGGTCGTGCATAATCCTGTAAAAACAAAAATTACCTTTGATGATCAAACCAGGCTACCGCCCCCCCCCCACACACCCCCATGATATAACAGATATATTAAATAGCTTTACCATTTAGTATCATTTAACAATAAGATGGAAATCATATCACAATGATGTTGAGTTCTGGACTCTGATTGGTCAGAAAGTGTTGGGTAAATTTCAGTAACAGCACCTCTAACAGTAGTGATCTCACTCACTCATCGTCAATACTGCATTATCCTGTATACAGTACCCGGAGGAAACCCACCAAGTACGGGGAGAACATTCAAACTCCACGCACACACGACCGTGCCACAGTAGTGTTCTATATTAAATAATTAGTTCTAATAAGTGGTTATTTCTGTAGTAAGATCTTGTACAGAGTATATACAGCAGAACCTCCAAATAAGCACTTTTTAAAATGTGTGCAGTTGTTTATTTGGTGAGGAAATTATACATTTAACATACAGTGAAACCTCGGATTACGAGTAACGCGGTTTGCGAGTGTTCCGCAAGACGAGGGTAGATTAAAAAAATTTTGACTTGGAAAACGAGCAAGTCTTGGTTTATGAGTACCGAGTATCAGGTTTCGCGCATGCGCTTCTTGTTTTGACGCCGAGCGTCACGTGATCACAACTGAACCAACGGTGTTTCTCTCTCTTGCGCTGCGGAATTGTGGGTAATCGTCTCCCCTGCTGGGTCTTAGTGTGCGTCTCGTACTGGTATAATCAACATTTGTGCATGCGTGTACTGTTTACTATAACACTGTGACCACGTGTGTGTGTGTGTGTGTGTGAAACATATTTTGTGTCTGTATGCGTGTGTGTAGCGCGCATGTAAAGCAAAAACAAGTCTCATTAGAGAGGTTAAAGATCCATTTTCTCTCACTGCTCAAGGCTCAGCCTGCTCTTTGTGTCTGTGTGCGCGCGTCATTGGACACCGTGCCCCACACACACACAGACCCCTCCTACTTTCGCCTTCACAGACACATACACACACACACTTTCTCTCTGCCCTACACAGAAACACTGCTCTGTCACGGTTCTTTTCAAAGGTAAAGTGCAGGTTAATTTGTTCTATTTATACTTAACAGCAGTAAAAAGTATGTCGCTCAATCGAGTGTCATTAGAGAGATTTCTTGTTTATTTTTCCAATAAAACAGTGTTTCTGTTGTGTGCGTGCGTGTGTGTGAAAAGACTGGAGGAAGGGTAACTGTGTGAGAGGGGGAGGGGCTCCTTACTTTAGCCTCACACACACACACAGCACCTGTGCGCACAAACGGAAACACTTATCTGTCGGGATTTATTTTTACTTTTTTTAAAGGTAAAGTGCAGGTTAATTTGTTTTATTTTTACTTAACATTTTGTGTTAATTATTTTTATGTATTTATTTTTGGGGGCTGTGGAATGAATAATTTAAGTTTCCATTATTTCTTATGGGAAACTTCAATTTGGTTTATGAGTGTTTTGGAATACGATCCTGTTTCTGGAATTAATTATGCTCGTAATCCAAGGTTCCACTGTATTTATATTTACAATTATGGAAGGAGTCTCCAGTGTCGGCACTTCTGTACCATCAGAGGTAAAATTTCCACAAACATTACATTTTCCACTGTGGAAAATTCTTCAGGATTGAGGATTTTGTGTGTTGTACTTTCTCTGTAACTAAGAAAGTGGGCAGAAAGTGTCTGTTTAAGGCAATGTTTTATATAAAAGCTGCTATAATATTGGTAATGCCATTACACCACTCCATTGTTACTTGTTTTCCTAAAATGCATGCCCAAATGTGTTATGTTCATTTCATTTCTTATATCATCCATTTGTCTATTCTCAGGCCGTTCCTCCTTTGGAGTTCATGTTCAAGGGGGACAAAATCAGCCTGTCATTTGTGGAAGCTGCTATCCACAACCCCACCGTGGCCAAAGGAGGAATCTGCAAGGATCTCCGTGTGTTTCCTGCTGAGTGTAGAGGAAGGAGGTGCACATATAGAGGAAAGCTAGTGGTAGGGTCGGCAGTCATGTTTAACAATAAACCCAAATGTTTCAGAATGCTTGTGTTGTTGTGTCGCTCACCTGAGCTCTTCTTTATGTTTTGTGTTTGTTTGCAGGCAGATGTCAGTTGGTCTGTCAATGGGATCCCTAAAGGAATTATTAAGCAATCATTGGGACAGGTGCCCATCATGGTGAAGTCCAAATTGTGTAATCTACATGGCCTCTCACCTAAAGAGCTAATCGAGCATCATGAAGAAGCAGAGGTAAAAATTTTCATTTAGGGAACTCCGCACACATTATTAGTACGGTTAGTCCCCGACTTACGGACATACGAGTTATGAATGGACCATGGTTCTACTTCCGGTTCAATCATGTTCAATATTCTCTTTTTTGGATTTTTCCCTGATTTTCTCCCCATTTTTAGTCGTGTCCAACACCCTGTCACTAGGGGGCTTCCGCTAATCACCATATTTTCAGAAAATCCTCAACGAAACAGAGTTCAAAGTCCAATACAGTGGAAAACAGTTCTGAGCTTTTCACTGTGAGCTTCATTTCCTTAGGCTTGATTACGGTTTTTCACATGATAGCAGTGTTTGGAAAGGGGACAGATTCAGTCAATTGGATTGGTATGCTTTACATTGTATATTCGTGTCAAAGGCGTATAAGGCTCACTTTGTCAGACTTGAGTACAAATCGGACTTACGGACGTGCTCCGGAATAGAACACGTTCGTAAGTCTGGGACCATCTGTAGTGTAATTCTTAGAGAAAACTAAATTTCTCATGTGTATGCATGATGCTTCATTCATCTGTCTCCACTTCTGATCTGTAGGAAATGGGAGGCTACTTCGTAGTGAACGGCATAGAGAAGGTGATCCGTATGCTTATCATGCCGAGGAGGAACTACCCCATCGCCTTGTCGAGACCGAAATTTAAAAGTAGAGGTCAAGGCTACACTCAGTATGGTGAGTATTAATGTTGTACCAGTGAAGATCAGGATGCAAAATTACACACTAATTGCACAACTGCTATTTACACCATTTGGTGTGGTTTCAAAGATGCTCCAGATTAATGGAGTCATTTAGAGTATAAGAAATTGATGTAAAAAACAATTTTATTGAAATGATATATGGCAAGGCAAATAATTGGTTATTAAAGAATATAACTCTGCCTGACCTCTTTCATATCTCTGAGCAGCTTTTTGGGTCTTCAAAGTTGTATTTGCCCTTCCAATGTCTGTCTTAAAAATATAACACTTTTCTGAAGCTATTTTGAAATATCATATTGATGTTGTATACAGTGATATTTTAACCTATTTCATTCTAAAAAATATTGTACAACAGAAGTACTTTTTCCATGGGTGATGGAGACGTTTTAAATGGCTGCACTGTACTAAGCTCATATGCCGTGGGTAATTCTTTGCTTTGTGGTTCCAGCTATTTCAATGCACTGTGTAAGAGATGAACATACCTCCATTAACATGAACCTTCACTACCTGGACAACGGAACGGTCATGCTCAACTTCATTTATAACAAAGAGCTGTTTTTCCTTCCTCTGGGTTTTGCTCTTAAGGTAATGCTGATATTTGTACTGTATTTGATATTTGTAACACAGGCTACACGTTCACATTACCAGGTTGTTACAACACAGATCTGAATTTTGGTCATTTTCAAGTATAGTATGTGCAAAAGTCTTGAGCCATGCATTTTTTTCATTGTTTATCTAACAACCTCTGCAGCAACCTCATTTCCCCTCTCGTCTGTTCTAACCATTGAGCATTCAGTATCCACAGTATACCAATGATGGGCCTGACGATGTCATCATCTGCACCTGTTTCTCACTGGTTCATGTCTAAAATAAGATTTTTTTTTACTGCTTGAATGTTTCATGGGTCGCTGTGCGTTTCCTCTTAAGTCAAAAACTTGCCAAAAACGAGAGCGAGGGCCTCCGAGTGGCGCAGTGGTAAAGTGCTCGCCCTATCATCCGGAGGTCGCTGGTTCGGTTCCCGGGTGATGCTGTAACCTCTCACAGCTGGAGGTCTAGAGAGAGCTGATTGGCCGAGCTCTCTCAGAGGGGAGGGATGAGAGGTACTTAGTGTTCCCACATTAATCACGGCTCTACAGCCAATCAGGGGCGTCTGTGAGCTCACGCAAGCGGAAGGAGCGGCTAGCGCTTTCATCAGAGTGTGTTACGCCGCCCCTAACGGTGCGTGAGCGAGCAGTTCGAAAAGATGCGGTCGGCTGGCGTCACGTGGTTCGGAGATAGTGATAGTCTTCGGCCCTCCCGACTGAGTGGTAGTAGTAGCCTTAATGTGGGAGGGGGGGGGACAAAAAAAAACGAGAGCGAACAAATCCTTAAGGAAGCCTGGAGAAATATTTTTAAGAGCTACATAAAAAAAAAAGAAAGCTTGGCTATTTGGAAGCAAAACATATAGAAATAAGGGGGGGCTCAAGAATTTTGCACAATGCTTATATAAAATAAACAGATCCGTGAAGATCCTATTATAAGAGTGTCTAAATTGTTCTGAGATTGGATTCCTCCCTATATCTTTGCATACATTTGTGGTACAGTATATTTTATTTATGGCTCACAGGCCCTAGTGGACTTCTCAGACTACCAGATCTATCAGGAGTTGATAAAGGGCAGAGAGGAGAACTCCTTCTTTAAGAGCTGTGTGTCAGAGATGCTGCGCTTGGTGATGGAGGAGGGCTGCACTACCAGAGCGAAGGTGCTCGACTATCTGGGAGAACGCTTTCGGGTCAAGCTCATGTTGCCAGAGTGGTACACGCATGAGCAGTGTGCTAAATTTCTCCTGGAGTAAGTCCTTATTGATACCCTATAACCTTAATTGTTAATCCTTAAAATAACAGGTTACTCATTGATTCCTGGCTATACCTTCAGAAATAATCTTTTTTTTTTTTTTTCCATTCCACAGCGAGTGTCTGTGCATTCACCTGAAGTCTGACACCGAGAAGTTCTACATGCTTTGTCTGATGACACGAAAGCTGTTCGCCTTCGCCAAGCAGGAGTGTATGGAGGAGAATCCAGACAGTCTGATGTCTCAGGAGGTCCTCACTCCTGGACAGCTTTATCTCATGTTCCTGAAGGTGAGCTTGCTGCTCAGCTGGGGTGTTCAACACATATATTATGGTTGTGATTCTTGTGTTTTTACATTCATCATATGAAATTACTACACAAGTAGTTTATAGAAAATCTGCTAAGGTATTTAAACCTTTAATCCATTTATTAATTAATAAGGAGATGCACAGATCTGGAACTAAGCTGTCTACAACGATCAGCCATAACATCAACACAATCAGCAGGTGAATTGAACAACAAGGTAACCGGTGATAGGATCGTGGGCACCCAAGACTCACCTTTGTCCACTTTGACCAAAAACCAGGCCATTTGGTCCAATCCCACAGAAAACCCAATGCACCACAAATTCGCCAAAAAAGTCTCGTTGATAGAAAGTCACCAGAACACCCTGTGCGCCACAGCCCACTGCTCACGGGGCCCTGCAGCCACAAAGCCAAAAGTCGCCCATCTGACCTTGAACGTCCATGGAATGTGCCGGACAAATAAGTTCGATCTACGGAGGCCCCACCCTGCAACCCACAGCACCCAAATTATTTGTTGGCAATGTCCTGGTGCCGGACACCACAGCACACCTCCAGAGCTCATGTGGAATCACAGCCTGGGGGGGCCAGAGCCTGCTCCCTTGGCACAAGGGGAACCCAAAACCTAGGTGGTTTTAATGTTATGGCTGATTAGAAATTCTACAAAGGCAAAAAAATCTTTGATTTATTTGCAGATCTCCGTGTTTACGTTTAATGTTCTCAATGTACAGAATATTGTCAACCAGATGTGCTCGCTACTTCGTTGGAATTTAATTGCACACTCATAAGCATATATTAAAACATCTACAGCACCATCTGTTGACTTTTGAGATAAACTAATTATTTAAAAAAAAAAAACATTTTTTAATGATATAAGGGTGTTTTCCATTTAAAATTCAAGTAATCATATTTTCTCTTTCCGTGGGCCGATTGCAAAGAATCAAAGCCTATATGTTACCTCAAACTCAACCAAATACACATATGAAAAGCCCATTAAAATTCGTTCAGAAGTTTTTACGTGATGCGTGCACAGACAGACAAAAATTCCTAAAACCATCTTGATGTGTTCTATTACTCCTCTTACGTCACCCCAAATTATTTTGTTTGATTTTCTGTGACATTTTCTCCCAGCTGCATTGTCTATTGTCTATATGCATCGTTGTATGATCCTCAACAGGACCCATCATCTTTTTGTTCTTGTCTGATAGGCATAAAACTCTGTAGTATAGGATGTTGCTAAAATTGGGATGTCTATTAATCATGTTCTAAGATTTCACCTATTATAACTAGTACACCCTTGTTGTAATGTATATTTTTGTAGGAGAAAATGGCTGGCTGGCTGGTGTCTGTGAAACTGTCCTTAGATAAGAGAAGCCATAGAGTCGGGGGATTGACCTCGGATAACTTGGCTAAAGTTTTCAACAATGGCACTGACGTCACCAGAGCCTTCGAGTACATGCTGGCTACAGGAAACCTTGTCTCCAAATCAGGTATTATTGTGTAAGACTCTATATCAAAAGCTTGCACTTACTTTTGCATTTGTTAAGATGCTGACTTGACACATCTTGTTGTCCCTCAGGTCTGGGTATGCTGCAGGCCAGTGGTCTGTGCGTGGTAGCTGATAAGCTCAACTTCATTCGCTATTTGTCCCACTTCCGGTGCGTGCACAGAGGAGCGGCCTTTGCCAAGATGAGGACCACGGCAGTGAGAAAGCTGTTACCCGAGTCCTGGGGCTTCTTGTGTCCCGTGCACACTCCCGATGGAACGCCATGCGGCCTGATGAACCACCTCACAGCCCACTGTGAGATTGTGGCTCCTGTTCACCCCACTACGACACTCCCTGCCCTGCTCTGCTCACTAGGTAATCCACAGTGAACCCACATTATCTCTGATAAGTCTTTCATTTTATCAGAGTAGAAGTAAATGTGGTCCAAGCCGTGAGAGTTACATGCAAAGCTTGAGATTCTCAGTAATGTTAGTAATAGTAGTATTCGGGTATTGAAATTGTTGTCTAGACAGATTTTTAAGAGATTAGCATTTCCTGTATAGGGAAGTTTGAGGCACGTTGAATTAATTGGCTTGTTAAACATATCTAGTACATATAGTAAAACCTGTAAAGTTGGCATGTCTGTACATTGAAGATATTTGAGAAAAAATCTTTTGCGTGGACGTAAGATGAGTAATAGAACACATCAGGATGGTTTTTGGAATTTTTGTCTGTTTGTTTGTGCACGCATCACGTAAAAACTACTGAACGGATTTTAATGGGGTTTTCACTGGTGTATTTGGCCGAGCTTAAGGTAACATATAGGCTTTGTTTCATCGCAGTCGGCCCACGGGAAGAGAAGATATGTTAGTTTGAAATTTAAATGGAAAACGCCCTTATAAAAACATTTATGTTAAAAAATCATTAGTTCATCTCAAAATTCAACAGATGGCGCTGTATATTTTTTTAATACACGCTTATGAGTGTGCAATTGAAATGTACTTAGAAAACGCAATCTCACACCTTCATTCGGCGCACTTCGCGGTAACATAAAAAATTTAGTTCATTCCAAATTTCAACAGATGGCGCTGAACATCCTTTAAAACGCGCTTATGATTGTGCGATTAAATTCCACGCGAATGAAGTCGCAGGCACATCTAGGATCAAAATATTATTTAACTAAAGCAGTACAGGTTCTTTTGTCTCAAATGGTCTTTCTCAAACTATATGTTTATATATTCTTCACATACAATTTACCATTTATGAGTTGTATTGTTGCGGCACGGTGGTGTAGTGGTTAGCACTGTCGCCTTGCACCTCCAGGGTCCGGGTTCGATTCCCGTCTCTGTGTGCATGGAGTTTGCATGTTCTCCCCGTGCTTGGTGGGTTTCCTCCGGGTACTCCGGTTTCCTCCCACAGTCCAAAGACATGTAGGTTAGGCTAATTGACGTTCCCAAATTAAACTGTTTTTCTCTTTGGCAGGTGTTACTCCAGTGGATGGAACTCCTAGTCAGCCGTACTCCTTCTGCTACCCGGTCATACTGGACGGGAACATGGTTGGGTGGGTGGAGAAAGATCTAGCGCCCTCTCTGGTCGAATCTCTCCGCAAGTTCAAAGTTAGTAATGGTTGTAAAAAAAAAAAGTTTATGGTTATATCTTTTGCAATCATTGCCATCATACAATCACCTTAACTATATTATAATTATAATTATTATTATATTAATTGTTTTGTTGTTTGGACCTATTATTTATGGAAACTGGTTGAGATCATGTACAGTATACATATTTATAGAATTTCCATTCATTAATTAATTCCTTGGTGCTTCTTTGGATGTTTGTTCTGACACATTAAAAAATTCAGCTGAAGGTCTTAAATCAATCACTGTAATATTCAGTTTACTTTAATATTGTGATTATTTTAAATGGAAATTTGGTCTCGATTTTATGCTGTGATTTTATTATCCAATGCAGCGTTTCCTATCTCCTCTTACAGGTGCTGAAAGAGAAAAAGATTCCTCCCTGGACAGAAATCGTGCTAGTTCCTCAAACGGGTAAAGCAAGCTTGTACCCGAGCCTGTATCTGTTCACCACACCATGCCGCATGGTGCGACCCGTCCGCAACCTCGCCCTGGGCAAAGAGGAGCTCATCGGCACCTTTGAACAGGTCCGACACCATTCAATCAAATTGATATGATTCATAACTAATCATCAGTTTTATGTAGTGACAAGCTATACTGCTATTATATGCGGGGAGAATCTGCACACAGAGGAAGGAATTCGAACCCGGATCCTGGAGGTGCAAGACGAGGATGCCGCCTAGTATAAACCAGTGCTTTGAATTACAGCTCTCACTTGTCAGAGCTTCTGTTATAAAAAAACAAAAAAAACAATCAATGCCATCTGATAAATCAGAACTGAGAATTTAACAGTGCTGTAGTATAACTAATATGAATTTTACAACATGGAATGGAAGCATGAGTCAAGTCAGCGTTCATACTTTGTGTTTCAGCTTTACCTTAACGTGGGGATATTTGAGGATGAGATCGAGCACGGTGTCACCACCCATCAGGAGCTCTTTCCCCACAGCATGCTCAGTGTCGTGGCCAGCTTCATCCCCTTCTCAGACCATAACCAGAGTCCTAGGAACATGTATCAGTGCCAGATGGGTAAGCTTTCTCATCCAGAGATGAATTTCCTTTTTTATTTTATCTTTTTCTGTTATTATGACAAGTAAAAACATGTCTAGATAGAGTACTGTGCAAAAGTACTGTGAGCCGTCCCACATTTCATCATATTTTGCATCCAGAGAGCCAGACTTTCTTGTATGTTTTAATGTACGCTTGAGGAATAGTTTCTCCAGACTTCCTGAAGGACCCATTTGGTGTCTCTTTTTCAGTCCAGTCCCCGAACCTGAGCAGTTTTTTTTAAGCCACATAGTGACCTATGAATCATTCAAGCATAAAAACCTCTAACTTAAGGCATGAACCAGTTGCAGATGGTCATGCGGGTGATGCTGAATGCTGAATGGTTGGAACAGATGAGAGGGGAAATGAGGTTGCTGCTGAGGTTGTTACATAAATCTATAGGCACTTTGAAACCTGTTAGAGTAAAAGATGTGTTCCAATTACTCTAATTTAATTTACATCATTCACTTTAATTGAATTTAATATGGAGAGATGAGTGGTACCCCGTCCAGGGTGTACCCCGCCTCGTGCCCCAGGTCTCCCGGGATAGGCTCCAGTTCCTCCGCGACCCAGAATACAGGATAAAGCGGTATAGATGATCAGAGACGATGATGAAATGAGTGGTGGCTCAGGACTTTTTTTTTTTCTTTCATAGTAGTGTTTATGGTATACTTAAGCGTTCCAACCAAAATGTTTATATTGGTTAATATTTGGGTGTCTAAAAATTTGATAATTTTAGACATTTTCCTCTCACCTTTTTTGCATACAGGTAAACAGACCATGGGTTTCCCTCTGCACTCTTATCAGGATCGCTCAGATAACAAGCTTTACCGCTTGCAGACCCCCCAGAGCCCTCTGGTCCGTCCACTCATGTACGACCACTACAACATAGACAACTACCCCATTGGCACAAACGCTATAGTGGCCGTGATCTCCTATACAGGCTACGACATGGAAGATGCAATGGTCAGTATTGATGATAATCTTCTGATGGTTTTTGTAGTCGGAGGCATATGAACTAGGTTAACCTTTTAAACATAATATACGTCATCATTGCATGAAATGCTTCATTCTTCTCTTCTCTTGTGCAGATTGTGAACAAGTCATCATGGGAGCGTGGTTTTGCCCATGGCTCCGTCTATAAGACTGAGATAGTGGACCTGTCGGAGAAGGTCAAAGGTGAAGACGGTGTGGTGTTTGGGATTAAACCGGGTGACCCTAAAGCGGGTGGCAGACTGGATGCAGATGGATTCCCCCCTATAGGAACCAGGCTGAATTATGGCGACCCTTTTTACAGCTACATCAACCTCAATACAGGCCAGAGCCATGTTATCTTTTACAAGTATGTCGTCACGAATTTAAATTGTTTTACATTGTCAGCCAATCATTCTGTCTCATTGAGAAGTTTTGACATTTCAAAACACCAGTACAGTCACACTGAAACGTGCAGTTCATGAGAAAAGATGTAACCCCTGCTGTTATTTCTGTCTTTTCCTTTTAGGAGTCAGGAGAGTTGTGTGGTGGACAACATCAAAGCGTGCAGCAACGATGTGGGTACGGGCCGCTTCAAGCGTGTGTGCATTACTATGCGGGTACCACGCAACCCTACCATCGGAGACAAGTTCGCCAGCAGGCATGGTCAAAAGGGTATCCTGAGTCGCCTTTGGCCGGCTGAGGACATGCCTTTCAGTGAGAGTGGCATGACGCCTGACATCCTGTTCAACCCACACGGCTTTCCGTCGCGTATGACCATCGGCATGCTGATCGAGAGCATGGCGGGGAAATCAGCAGCGATGCACGGCCTATGCCACGACGCCACGCCGTTCACCTTCTCCGAGCACAACTCGGCCCTCGATCACTTCGGTACCATGCTGAAGGCGGCGGGTTACAACTATTACGGCACAGAGCGCCTTTACTCGGGCCTGAGCGGACAGGAGCTGGAGGCTGACATCTTCGTAGGTGTGGTTTATTACCAGCGCCTGCGGCACATGGTCTCCGACAAGTTCCAGGTGAGGACGACTGGAGCGAGGGACAAAGTGACCAATCAGCCAGTTGGAGGTAGGAACGTGCAAGGTGGTATCCGCTTCGGAGAGATGGAGCGTGACGCCCTGCTGGCTCATGGATCATCCTTCCTGCTGCATGATCGGCTGTTTAACTGCTCGGATCGGTCCGTGGCTCAGGTGTGTGTGCGGTGTGGCAGTTTGCTGTCTCCACTGCTAGAGAAGCCGCCCCCACACTGGTCGGCCACGCGTCATCGGAACACTGTCTGCTCGCTGTGCAAGAAGAGCGACGCCATCGACACGGTGGCCGTCCCCTACGTGTTCCGGTACTTCGTGGCTGAACTGGCGGCAATGAACATTAAAATTAAACTAGACGTGAAGTAGATTGACCGTCTGTATTTAAACATGCGGAAAGAGATTTTATGCTCACTGAACATAATTTCAGACTGTCGCGCATGTAAAGACAATGTATTTGTCAATGTTGATAACTGATATAAATGCTATTTTTATGAGACAATGTTAATGTTTTTTTTTCTTTTTGTACAAAAAAAAAAATGCAAATACAAAATTTAATAGATGGATTTTCTACCATCAGGCTGTTATTTGTATCTGGCAACTGCCCCAGAGTTACGGGAAGATTGATTCCTTCAGATTACTAATTATAAAAAATATGGCAAATGGCAAAAAATATTCATTTGTGATACTTGAAGACATGGGCAATAAACAATATGCAACAATGTAATTTAGCTAAGGGAAAAACATCGGCCGGCACATTTACTCACAGTAACTACCTTATTCAAAAATGACTTAAGGAGAAAGTAAGTTGTGGAGATGAGGAGAATTTGATTTGGTTATGTATCTTTTCTGTATTCTTTCTTTCTGTATTTCATAAAATGTTTTGCACTTTAAATGAGTTTGGCAGGCAGCACAGTATCAGTAATGCAGCAAATTACTTACAAAATTTGTTTAGGATTGTAAAAAAAAAAAAAAAAAAATCTTTACAATTATTGGATCAGGATATTTACAAAATACTAAAAGAATCACAATGCAAATTGAATCAGCACGCAGGTATTGTGATATGGTATCGGGTGCTTCCTGGTGATTCCCATCCCTAGTACGTTGTAACATCTAATAACCTGCTGATTTAGTACTTATGAGTAAAATACCCCTGGTAGTTTTGAGCATCTCCATAAGGCCTTAAATATGTATTGGACTTATGATACAATATACATGATATCGATTCCCTCTAATCTCGATTTCACTATTACAATAAAAGTATTATTTAACAAAGAAAAAAAATCTAAAAAAAAAAAACAATCATGCACCAACATCTCATTTGAATTAGTAAAAAAGTTATAGAATCGACAAGAATGTGCACAAAATTATGTAAAATTTAAAATGTTTCCATACCGCAGAAGGCTGTGATTAAGTTGCGGTAATATAAACAGTCAGATGTGTAGTTTGTCAATTTAATGTTTATTTTTTAAATAATTTTGAATGTTAAATAAATATTGGCAAACATCCAATAATTTACTGTTAGATAAATACATTTAGTAATTAAAATATGGTACATTTAATAGTTACAGATCACAGTTTAAATTGCAGTCGCAATATGATTTTTTAAAATCAATTTGTACAACCCTACTAAAATGGTCCATGAACATGAACGATTGCGTGTGACGGTCATGTACTGAAGTCCCAGCCAGGATGTAATCCTGCCTCGTCTCCAGTGTTCCTGGGATAGACCGTGGATTCCCTGCACCTCTACAACATAGGAATAGTGTTTATTTATAATCAGTAAACGTTATAAAATTGACAAGACTGTGCACAAAAATTTGTAAAAATCTGTTCATTTTTTCATATATTTCCAAATATTAAGCCGGAAACATGGCTATTGCTTAGCCAGCTTAGAAATATCATTTCAGCTTAGCTAAAACATGAGGCAAGTCCAGCACAGAGGGAATGGTGTAATCAGGAGTCACACCATTCTCCAGGAGAGTGCCTCTGCTCTTGTTAATCCACACTGTAGCTCGAACCCCTGCATTAATTCCACCCTGGATATCTGTGTCCAGGGAATCTCCCACCATGATGCAGTCCTGTGGTTTCACTCCCAACAGCTTGAAGCAGTGTGAGAAAATAGAGACTGCAGGCTTCTGCTCAGCATGTTCTCCTCCTACAACCACAGCGCTGAAGAGTCCCTGACACCTCACCGCCTCCAGCTTCTCCCGCTGCGTCTGGGCATCACCGTTAGTCAGCAGCAGCAGTTTGTACGAATGCTTGAGCTTTTGCAGCAAAGCTAAAACTTCAGGAGATAATGCTAGAGCCTGGAGACGTGTGGTTTTCCAAGTGTAGTAACAGTCTGAGGCCAGAGCGCGGCCAGGATCCACACTCTTATTCACTTCCTGCAGGGCTTCGAGCCAGTGGTTTATCCGAACGTCATCTATCGTTATGCCTGCAGATGGGTCGAACTTTTCCTCATAAAGTTTACGGGCAAACCGCTTACAAATATCACCGGGGTCTGTGTCCTTCAGTTTACTTCTCAACAGCTGTCTGACCTGTCAGGTTTACAAGACATGTTTCAATAAGTTATATTATTCCTAAATACTGGCCTTTTTTTTATTAATGCGTACTACTACTATATAACAGTATAGTATGATAGCTACAAATCAATTTCGTACATAATTTTGTTTGTATTTTGTTTGTATTTTGTTTACTTCTCCAATGCTACAGACCAAGAAATAGCTATCAAGAATTCTGTGGTTTCTAGTCTAAGAATAGTGGACAGCAAAACTCCAAAAATAAAATAATTCAGTTGTTTCGATTTCTCCAGCTGAAATATTTGATAGCATTTTTAATGCTTTTGATGGTTCAGGAGGAACTTTAATTGGGGAAGAATAAAAAAAAAAAAAAAAATTATGATTATGATGTGTTGGCACAGTGATTAAATGTTAATTTCAGTCACATGCTTACACCTCTCGTCCATGTAAGCTTTTAAACTGTCTCCCACCCATCTGTTGCCAGGATCTGCTTCAACCTAGTCAGGGTTGCAGACCCGGTGCTTATCCTAGGAACACTGGGGACAATGTGGGAGCATTCACCACACCAGTGACCCCGATCCCATACACTCATTAATATCCATGAGCAGTTTAGCCTATCCAGTCCACCTACTGTACCTACATGGATTTCTGTAATCGAGGTAATAATAATAATAATGCGCACAAGTGGACTCCTGACTATACACTGTCTCTAGACATGAATATGTATGTGCATTGTGCCTGGTCATGTACTGGTGTCCGGGTAATGTTTTATAATACAATGCAAATTTCCCCATTGCCTCTATGAGCATAACACAACCTCCCTCATTGTGCTTTCTGACACCTTATGTGGTATGTACCTGTGCTTGTGTCTGCTGGAACCCTTTTGTTTAACTGAAAAATGCAAGTGTATTACAGTACATATTGTCTGGCTGTCTCTGAGTCTCTCTGTGACTGATACAAGGTCATAGAGAGACTTATATAATAACAGGTTCTTTTGATGTATGGGACTGGTTCTTGTACTGTATGTGACACAGGGCATCTGGCCAAAAAACGTTAATATGCTCTCTTTGCTGATAATAATCAGATCTTTCTTTGTAGAAGATGTTTGTTTGTACGTCTCTCCCAGATACGGCTCAGCTGGTAAGTGTATCGAGGTGTGGCGGACACAACAAGCAGTAATTCTTCTTTTTAAAATTCATCTTAAAAATGTCCAAAGTTCCATCCAGGCTGTAATCCTGCCTGATGTGCAGTGTTCCCAGAACAGACTACGGATTCCCTACAACCCTGTGACCAGGATAAAGCAAGAAAAAATTTTTTATTAAGGAGATGGTAAGATTGTAGAGATGGGGAAAATTCGATTTGGTTATGTATAATGATTCTTTGGAAATCACTGACACCATAATTGATAAAAAAAAAAAAAAAAAAAAGTCTAAATTTTTAGTTTAGATGTTTGCATTTAAGGTGGTAAAATGTTGCAGTTCCTCTATAATCCTTAAAACCACCTTATAATCCACTTTAAACTGGCTGGTAGCATGGTTTCCTGTGTGGTAGGAGCAAATTACTTGCTAAATTTGTCTAGAATTGTAAAAAAAATAAAATAAAATAAAATACAATTAATTAATCAAGATATTAACAAAATAATGAATCATTATTATTATTATTATTATAAATAACATGCATGTAATACAGCTGTAAAAACACTAAAATAAACGTTAAAGCACAAAATAAGAATTCCTATATAAACATATAAGACAATAAAGAGTAAATTGTACATTTTCAAAACAAAAACTGTACATTTAAAAAAAAGAAAAAAAAAGAAAAGAAAAATAGACAGTTTTAGAGCGCCACTTGGTGTCAGAGTTAGCCGTTACAGAACTACAACTTCCATAATCCTTTTCTTCTGACCCCTAACCTGAAAACACACTGGATATTCATGTTGAATATTTCTTTCTTAATCTAATTTTTATTATTTTATTTTTTTTATTAACTTAGCAGTGGGTTAAAGTGCAGCACGTAAAACAGGTTTTTCTTATTTCTATTTACTTTAGTGTCACTGTTTCAGCCTCTGTAAGTCCCACCTTGTCCGTGGCGAGCTGTCCTGCTCCTGCTGTGTCCACCAGCGTGTTGTCCAGGTCAAACAGTATCGCTGACACTCCGTCTTTATCCATGTCGAGTATTGAATCGCCAAAGCCGGACCCGGATTAAAGCGTTCAAACATCCAGGAAGCGGAACTAAATCCGCTCGTGCGAAATACAGGAAGTGGATTTAGCTAAGCATCATGGGAGTTGAAGTTTTACTGCATATTAAGCTACCTGCTTTAAAGCTCCTTAAAGCTCAGGGCATTTTAGGCACTATTTATTTAATCTTTTTTAAATAAACATATATAGGGCTCAGCATTGTGCAGTACAGAGTGACATATAAATCCTTTCTATTCAGCACAAAAATAAGCAATGTGATGAACTGAATTTTGGGTAATTTTATCCAATTATTCAAACATGACTGAGCAAACGAATACAAAAATCTATATCTGCCCTCTGGAGCTGTCTGACTCGTCCTGCTGTCCTGCTTCTGGTTGGAGATCTCGTCACATGGATGCCCCGTGTGGTCTGCCTGGGAAGCGTGTGGTGACTGGGGACGGTTCCACTTTTCCACGAAGACGGTCCTGTCCTCGGCTGATGCAGACAGATGTTCTCTGAGGACTTGTGACTTTAGTCATTCGATAGTCCAGGACTGGACTTTCCTACAGTCTACCTGAGCCTCCAATAACAAACTATACAAATAAAATTGGATTGAATTGAATTTCTGTGGGCTTTCCAGGCCTTCTAGGGTTTTTGAACCTTTACTTAAAAAAAATTGTACCAAATAGCTGATTTAGCCATACCTCATCTTCCTGATGAATTTGCATAGATTTTTCAGTATACATGTATTTCATTATACAGTACATGTATTTTTTATTCATTATGCAGGAGGTTTCATTCACTCACTCACTCACTCACCCACTCACTCACTCATTGTCTACAGTATACTGCTTTATCCTGTGTACACGGGCACAGGACGCCTGGAGCCTTTCCCGGTAGACTTAGGGCACGAGGTGGGGTACACCCTGGAAGGAGTGCTAATCCGTCACAGCACACACAATCACATTCTCATCTGCATGACCTAACCTAATCTGCATGCCATACTCCATACACACAGACCCCAGGCGGGAATCAAACCCAGATCCTGGAGATGTAAGGTAACAATGCTAAGCTAACTGTTAAAACATCTCTAATTAGAATTTAGAATTAGAATTAAATTTGAAGGAGAGACGGTTTTGAGGTTGCACTAATCCCATGACTAACTGACTTACCTAACTACAGAATAAAGAAAATTCACATTACCGAAACTTCTTTAAATCTGACAGAACAAACAGAACACAAATACTGATGCACATCTTTACTAAAAAAAAATATAAATGAGGCCTGTAATTAATCATTGTCTGCCACTTGAATAGGAATCCTAGCAAATCATCAAAACTTTGTGTCATTGTATGTATTCATACACACTCATGTTCACAATCTCAACAAGCAGCATGCATTACTGGGAGTGAAGGACTTTTACTTATCAAAAAGTAAGTGGCAGCAAAAAAAAAAAAAAAAAAAAGGAAAAAGTTGTACACGTTTAGAGGACACAACTGAACACAACCCCAGTGGATTAGCATATTTACTGCAAGCAACTACGGCCATCTGGCAGGTCTCTTGGCATGAAAGGGGCAGAGAAAGCAGGGCAGCAGGATTGCTTGCCCAGGGGCATGAAACACTTTCTTGTTACTAAATGAGAAAAAGCGGAAGAAGAGATACCAGCAGGAACAAAAGAAAAAAAATTTTTTAACTCATGACATACTGTGCAAAAGTCTCACGTGCAAATACATGTAAATACTGTAGAGCAAAAAAAACAAACAACATATAAAGCCCAGTAAACAGTAATGAATGAAACAAAGTCAGTATTTGTTGTGACAATGCTTTGAAAGCCAGGTACAGTTTATGCAGTTTTATAAGAAAATTAGCTATTAGCTTTACTGAGCATCCTGCAGAACCAAGGCAAGGTAAGGCAAGTTTATTTGTATTGCACATTTCGTACACAATGGTAATTTAAAGTGCTTTACATAAAAGAGAAAAAAATAATCATAAGAAGAAATAGAAAATAATAGCACTAAGACTTTTTAAATAATTTAAATTTGATTAAAAAAATAAAAAAATAAATAACTGGTTAGACTGGAGCATTAAGAACTATTCAGATTCTGGATTGAGAAAATTCATACAAGGACCTCTTTGGGAGATATTTGTAAACCTGTCCTTATAGACACATTGGACAAAAATTCTGACTACTGCTACTTGTCATATGTAGTCACTTAAAAAAATACATGTTCACTATATTCACTTTGCTAATTGCCGTGAAAGAGAAGAGAAAGAGAAAGAAAACAAAATCATGTGTAAAGTTACTTTTATATTTAAATAATTCATATGATCAGGCATTTTTTATTTATTTATGAGAATAGAGAGAATAGGTGAGGAGCGGCTGCGCCCCTGTAAGTTCTTTATCTCAGATGCTGACAAATAAATGACTAAATAACTGGTTGTTTGTGTACAGTAGCAATCTCAGCAGCAACCTCATTTCTCCTCTCGTCTGTTCCAACCACTCAGCATTCAGCATCACCAGTATACAGAACTAATCACCCGCCCGATCGTCTGTCATCATCTGCACCTGTTTCTTAAGTTAGATGGTGTTTTAGGTTTGAATGATTCATAAACCACTGTGTGGCTCAACAAACAAAAAACATTCCTCTGAAACTGCTGAGGAATACTGAAGACTACAGTATTAACAAGCACAATATGAAGAAATGAGGGGTGGTCAAGACTGTTCACAGAACTGTATAAACACCAATTCGGTGTATTTAAACCAATTTAATATTTCATTTTGAATTTTGAATATTTCATT
The DNA here is from genome assembly GCA_030014365.1 of Clarias pachynema. Classification (NCBI taxonomy): domain Eukaryota; kingdom Metazoa; phylum Chordata; class Actinopteri; order Siluriformes; family Clariidae; genus Clarias; species Clarias pachynema. Next base: position 9,179,928 of record JAQMYL010000038.1, read on the forward strand.
TTGAATATATCTTTTCCTAATATGAAATCTTTTTCATTTAATGTCAGACAGAATATGGCTTCATACTGTACCTAAGAACAGAAGATTTTCACATAGAGGAGTTGCTGATGAAATTTTCAGTTTTTTTTTTTTTTTTTTTAATTATGTTGCATGGAGTTTGCATGTTCCCCTCCTGTGCGTGGTGGGTTTTTCTACGGGTACTCCGGTTTCCTCCCACAGCTCCAAAGACATGCAGATTTGGTTCATTTGTAGTGTGTGAATGAGTGTGTGTGTGCGCTGTGGGATTGATTGGCACCTTGTCCAGGGTGTACCCCACCTCGTGCCCTAAGTTTACCAGGATAGACCCCAGGTCCCCCCTACACCCCCCCCCCCATGACCCCAGACCCCGGTTCTTGGGTTTTGCATGAAAACAGAAAGGAGCAAGTGCCACAAAGTTACCAGAAAAACTCATATTCTCCAGCATGCTCAGTAAAACCTAACAGCTGTTTTACTTACAGTACTGTACAAAAAAATGCCATAAGAGCAAACGCTTTTGAAAAAAATTCTCTAAAATGTCAATATCTGATGAGAAAATTGTTTGCTTGAAAATAACCAGTAGTTTTAAAAACATTTGTGCCTTTTTATTAGCAAAACAATGGTTTTATATATAATAATAATACAGATATGATAAAACAAATATAACAACCTTTATACTACATTTACATTTACATTTAGGCATTTGGCAGACGCTCTTATCCAGAGCGACTTACAAAAAGTGCTTTAAAGTTT